>LLCE01000237.1:0-25989 GCA_001414415.1 Hymenoscyphus repandus | reverse complement strand
AAGATAGAAGATATAGGTTTTATATATATCTAGTCTTATCTATAATAGTCTAAGGTCTCCTAGAGGTCGATTCCTCCTAAGCCTAAGGTCTTAGAACTAAGTATAACTATTTACGTGATTTATTATAATAAGCTCTACTAATTAACTTTTAACTCTTATAACGGCGATAAGCCTAAGCGAGAGATTAAATAGCCTTCGGAAATATTAAAAAGAATTTAAACCCCCGATACCTATAGAAGCGATAGCTACTAGCTAGTAGCTATACTATAGCTTAAAAAGTAGAAAAAGTACGATAAAAAGATAACTAGAAATAAAAGAGTAACTTAGTAAGTAAATAAATACTATTCTAAGAGCGTAGTCCTAGTATCTAGTCCTAGAATATCCGGAATAACTATTTAGATCTATAAGTACCTAAAAGATCGAATATAAGTATAGAAACGTTATTTTTATAAAAGATAAACTAGCGGTTAAACTATATACTCTTCTATAGAATAGTTAGTAGTCTCGAGAAGCTATAGTTTTAGGACTCGGTTACTTATAAAGATCGAATCTACGATCTACTAAACCGCCTTAGGACCGATAAAGCGCTATAGCTCTATATACGTATAGACTCGCTAGTAGAACGAGGTATTTCGCTGTCCGTATATAGGGACCTATTTAGCCGCGGCTAGTAGAGTATAATTAAACTCGCTTTTATTCCCGGTATAAAAGCTATAAATATAAGAGAAGGTTTCCTAATCGGTATCTAAGTAGTATCTTTATACCACGTTATTATTATTATTATTATTATTATTATACCGCTCTCGATTTAGCGAGAAGATTCGATCTATTACCCGTAGATACTATATCTATAGAATAATTAGTAAGAGCTTATAAAAATAAGACCTCGTAGGGAAAATACTACTGATAATACCTTTAATAAAAACGACTATCGATAATACTCTTAGAGGTTATATTATTACGAAAGGAATTTATTCGGAAAGATCGAATTTTTAGTAATTTCGAATTTCGGCGATTTTTAAGCCTATATATACTAAAGCTTCTATATACTAGGAGAGTAGTATACTTAACCTTTTATAGAGTTAGGAGCTCTGGTCTAACCCTCTTATTATCCTATTATATTCTAAGATCGAGGTAGTTTATCGCGTTATAGTTATAGATATTCGGATAGATTAAAGCTACTAACTAAGATCGAGTCTTATAAATCGCCTACGATATATTATTACGGGCTCGGACGATACGATAGGACTTACTCTATTAATTTAAGAGGCTATACCGTTCTCGGGTTATCGTATATCGATATATCGACGTAGTATTAATAGATTTATAAGCTATTAAAATATAAAGAGTTAGAGAGGCTAGGTAGAGTAGGAAAGGCTATATAAGTCTCCTACGCCTACTAGCGTACACGCTAGCCCTCTTTAGCTAATAGGATATTTTATAGCTTTAAGTAAATAAAGGTAAAGTTAATATATCGATATTACGTAGACTCGGTAGCGATTAAAGGTAGTTCGATACTACGGTTATTTAAGTAGTAGAATAGCGTTTACCTTTATTTTTATTTATTTTAATTTTATATATTCCTGACTTTACTACTCGGGGACGAGTAGTAAAAGAAGGGGGGACGAATATAGTAGGGATCACGTGGGATCACGTGGACGCACGCTAAGCACGTGATTACTACTACTATATTTAATTTTTTTTAATATTCTTATTAAGAGAACGAGGATACTTAATACTATTTTAACTACCCCCTTACTTTAACGATTATTTAACGATTACTTAACGATTATTACTTTAACTCCTTTCCCTTCTTAATACTAGATTCTATTACTATTCCTACCTATTCTTTTATACTTATAGCTTACTATCTAACGTGACCCTCCTATAATAGTTAGGACTTATATCTACTTACTTTAAGCTCCGTACTTAACTACCTATAGTAATCTATACTTATTAATTATTATTAACGACTTTATTTCTAAGTAAAAAACTTTATAACTTATATCTTTATTCTTTTTATACTAAACCTACGATAACCGTTCTTCGTTAAGAACTTTAATCGCTATAGGAGACTACTAACTACTTACTCTTTAGCTATCTACTACTAAAAGAGGTAAGTATTATAGAATATATTATACCGGGGTCTTTTAGGTTTTAGACCTAAGAACGTCGAACGGCTTAGGCTATACTAGTAGGTTTAGAAGTTTTCCTAATAAAGTAGCTAACGTAAGTAACTAGAGTAGTCTAGTTAGAGTAGGAAGTAATAAGAAAGGAAAACTTTCTTTTAGATACTATATCGAATAGCTACTCGTAGGGCTCTATACTATTAATATAATATTAATAGAGAATAGTAGAGAGAATATACTACCCGAGGAATAGGTATTCTTAGCTAAGGTAAAGAGGTCTCGATATATTATATAGTCTTTAACTAATATAGTAATAAACCAGACGGCAAGCCCGCATTAGGAAACTACGACCCCCGCATTAGGCAAGGCGCGCGCACGGGCCCGCCGCCGCTTTCGCTGGGTATAACAACGTCCCGTCCTCCATCGCTCGCTCATCCTCCTTCTTCATTCTTTCCAACAACCACGAAGTCTCCACCTTTGCGATTCTCGGTGCTCGCGCTTCATGTGCATTGGGCTCTTCTGCCTAGAACTCTATCCCTTCCCACTAGGCTCTCCTGATCGCCACACCATAGCTGAGAAGACCGCGCCAGCGAGGTGTGGGGCAGCTTCAACCAGAATCCGCCATCACCCCCTCCAGCTTTGATGCTGCTCAGCACCTGTGATGCGGATCGCCTCACAGGTGCGCTTCGCATTGGCTAAGTTACGAGCTCGACAGCGTCCAGACCTCCTCGCAATCTGCCTCGTCGTCGCACCATCATCGCCTCTCACTGCAGCGTGCTCCAGAGGCTGATTGGCCGTGGAACACGGCCTGATCTCGTTGCAACACGATGGCCAGTCGCAGAAATGACCCCAGCTCGCTCCTCTCCCTCTTTCGTTTTCCACAAAACCCAACAACACCTTGTGCTCGCGACGCCTGGCCCACATTGCCCACTCCTGCATGCGCCTTGATTTCGGCCCTTCTACTCCCCAGCTGAGATTCATGCGTCGAGCAGGAATTCCCTCGATCGTCCCTCTCAAATTTGGATTTTGCGGACCCTTTGTGACGCCAATGGCCGATTTAAATCTGCCTCGCATTGGCTCAGATACGAGTTGGGCCAGTTCTGACTGCTCTCGATCTGCCGCGTCATCGCACAATCACTGATCCTCATGCCATACACCCCTCGGAGATTGAGATGGCATGGGACTTGGCCTCTCGTGTCACAGCACAATAGCCAGCCAGTCCCAGAAAGGCCTCACGGCGACGCAGCCTGGCTTCTGCCTAGCTGCGCCGCTGGTGGATGACGCGTCGAGAGCTTCCTGGTGAGTCTCCCATCTGCCGCAGCACGTTTCGTATTCGTCTTAGTTGCGCGGATCTGGGCTAATTGGAGACGGCAGGATAATGCAAAGCTCTGCTAGGAGAATTGCGTGGAGGAAACTGCGGATTGGATTGTGCCAGCTGCACGCTTGGAAGCCGAGAGGTCGACGGTGAGAAGACTTGGGGTGTGCAAGTCTGCCTAAAGCTTTCGGATCAATGGATTTACCATGATCAACCGATCTCAGTATCCTTTCTCGATCGTCGGCGAGGCCGCGAAAAGCTGAGCAAGGAGGCGGTGACGATCGAAGGAAGGAAAGAGTCGTATACTCTCAAATACCTCTGCACAGCGAAGTGTAGATAGTGGCGGCGAATGGGCAATGGGCATATTCCGGCATGAGAATGCGGGATTGAAGGCCCCAGGACCTTGCAGCTGCGTTGGATCTCTGTGTGCATAAGGGGCAGTATTGACGCCAAGGCGCTTTAATACAGATTGCGACAGAAGAGGGGAAAAGGAGCATGGCGGGAGTGTACGGCGGGCTGCAGAGGGCAGGTTTTGCGAAAGCCTATATGAACCACTTGATTCCCAATTTCTGCTATCTTTTATAATCCAGTTGTGTAGCTAACAAAAAGCTGCTTATTTCTTGACTACTTTAAATCAATTTCCACCAACTCGAGATGGCCACTTTTGCCCCAATCTTGTATACTTATGTGCCAACTGCTCCGCGCTCTAAGAAAACGGATTCCTGCTGCAAACTTCCCTCAAAGCTGCAGTACAAAGTACATTAGGTCGAACATTACATCGCCTGATGGCCCCCGACTACTATTAACAGCAGCAGCTGATAGGAATGGTATGTTTTAACATAGGTGTTTGGCTGTAACAATTATGATTGACCTGCGAAAGTTTTAGCAGGAACGGGCACATTCCGTAGCAGTAGCGATGACGATAACAACGACAGTTTCCCTACTATCGAAGAGATCTTGTATAATACACTACAAAAGTACGACTTTACAACAGCGGACTCGAGCCTAGAAAACACAGCCCTAGGAGATGAGGACGTAGTTTTGAGGAAGAGAGGTGGCTCTATCGACCATAGCAGGTTAGCATCAGGCGATGATTTAGGCGGGAATCCAGGTAAGCGCGCCCATAAACGTTTGTCGTGGAACAGAGTCTAATTCCCTCTGCTATGGTGTAGATGATCCAATTGTCCTGCTAGGAGATGACGATTCGAGTGCCTCCGACGCCGAAGACGTTAGCCACTCCTTCTAGTTCCAATAGATGGCATGATATTAATGACTTCCCCGAGACGGCCCCGCAGCAGGTAGTGGAGCAGGACAAAGCCAATAATAAGGATGAGGGGCCTCAACAAGAAGTGAATGATGTGGCGGCAGTGGTGACGGCCGAGAGAGTTGGTGATACCTTTCTATCTAGCAAGGAGGATAGAAGCTCAAGATTGGCCGAGCAAGAGCAACCGCTCCCCAACAGCGACCCATCTCCAGAGCCAGGTCAGGATGTGGGAAGCGACAGTCGCAACAACGATGAGCTTAACAACACAGACTTAGACGGCAATGAGGAGGAACCACGTTCTATAAAGCGGAAACGACCTTCCTCATCTAGTGACGGCCTAATATACAAGAAGCGCAGGCATTGTTATCAACAGAGATCTACCGTCAGCATAAACTACACTCCAAGCCTCGTGGGCGCTCGCCTAAGTCACACTCCCCACTAGGTCAGGGATCACGAGTGACTACCGCCCCTATTGCTAAGGGTCAATTGCCATCGCCGGCGCCTTCTGCTCCAGGAACCATGGATGCAGAGTTGCTTTCTAAATACAGCAGTGGATCTTCAAGAGACATCCTGGCAACGCTAACTGAAATTACGTTCCGTCCGCAATCTTTACTTTGTTTCTCTTTCACAGCAATAGTCCAGGAGGGGTATAACAGCCAAGGGATTTCTTTCAGCCGGCTTGCCCAACTCATCGAGAGTATTGGCCATGTTGGGAATATTGACGACTTTACGATTAAGCCGCTACAGGAAATCTCGTTCCTCTTGACTGGTATCAGCCGGCATACTGTGTTGACTTCGGCGAAGGCAAACCGTATCCAAGACGATGCGATGCAATCCCAACTCTGTTACAATAGGGTCATTAATGTCTCAGGAGCTGTTGCGCCGCGAGAAATCGAATCTTCTAGTAGCGATGACAGTGGTTTGAGCGACAGCAGTCACGACATTAATAGCGACGATGATGGGTGTTGGAGTAAAGATAAGCAGGATCGTCCAAGCACGAGGAACAATATCCCATGGAACCCCTTAGACGAGCAGCGCTTGCTGGCATACGTGAAAGAAGACAAGGCAAGAGACAAAATAACAGTTGATGTATAAGAATATAAAGCTCTCGTATATTTGGTTGCTTTGACCTGGGCCCCAGTCTCAGCTTAGCATACAAACGGAGCCTCTGGCAAGGGATGTGAAGTATTGAGCTCCCTACTAATTGTGCCATGTCCGCATACACAACTTAGTCCTTTCTCAGTCGTCGATAGTGCGGCTCAATATAGACAAATCTGTCTATCAAGTTTTTGGATCTTATCGCATGCTGGTATCTGCTATGTCAAAAGAACAATAAGTACTAGACTACTGTGTGGTAATAGCGGACGGAAGGGTTGTCATCATGTTGGTATTAATGTAACAGGCCTTTTTTTGGATACTGTGAGTTCTATCTGTCCTACACAATAAATACCAACGAATGGGCTACCAAGACACAATAGGCCTGCGGCAAGGGTTACTCTTTGCTGTATCACGTCTTGTCTACGAATGTACGCGATGGATTCAGCCGTTTACCGGCACCATTTCATACGTAGAGACAGGTTAATGACGGAGTTGTTCTCGTCTATATACTGCTGTAGATTGCCGTGGCTTGCCTCGGGACACTGGCCTTATAAATCGCCGGGTCCATTTAGGACACGAGAGGAAACGGACAAATAATGACCATAAGGTGGACCTTCTTTTTAGGCAGAGGAAATTTCCCGACGTGGGAGGGCTGATGTGCGGAAGGCTTGTCATGGGTTGGTTGTTGGATGATCTCCCGTTCCGCGAAACGGACTTTTGTTACACGTCGCGAAATAGGCAAGAGCATCAACTATGTGGGGAAGATGAACGACTGGCGATCAAGTCACGCGTTGCTTATTATTTCATTATCTCAAGTCTGCGGTCTGCCCCTCTAGGAAAGGCGCAGGCGCAGCTCCGTCGCCGCTTTCAACGTCCATCGGCTCTTCCCTTTCCGCCGCAAGAAATCATAAACCAAGTCGTGACACAACATCATCTTAATCTCTAGCACGAAACTGACTTCAGCATCTTGGTACATCCCCTCGAAATGCAGTATCAGCCATCGGACGTGGCTATCAGTGATGCTGACGCATAGTTCGTCAATGTCAATTTCCTGCAATGCGACAAGATCCTTTACGAAAGATTATGTTCCCGGAAGCGAATGCAGATACTTGCGAAAAAGAAGAGGAAATATGGTGGACGGTTGAGGGCTTGAAAGAAATCTTGGAGAACAAGTCATGCTATTTCCGTTAAGTGAGCTTCGGTCCTAGCTATGTTGGCTTTGCCGTTTGGACATTTGAGTCTGGCGGCGAAGGAACGAGGCAAAAGCTGACGTCGAACGAGAAGCGCGGAATCCTGCAGAGCTGGATTTCGAAGCTTGGAATCACGTCTCGAAGCGCCTAAAGGTATTGCTTGGTCAACAAAACATATGGAGTAAGTCTGCGACTATTCTCATACGCTAAAGTGACATAACTGCTCCTCGTTAGGACTTGATAGGATATCAGTGGCACTAGATCAGCAAAGGAAGGGTGCTTGATATATGCTGCTGCGGTGAGATTGCGACATGGTAGACAGCTATAGTTGGAATTCTTCTGTTATGGCATCTCTTGACGGAGTTCCATTCTATAGCAGATTTAACCTCAAAGCTGCAGGGGAGATATGGACAGAGCATGGTAGCTTTACTAGTATGTTTCGGGAACTAAGAACATTCAGAGAGAAGTATGATGGACAAGAGAAGCAAACTGGATTTTTAAATACCTAAACCTAAAAACCAACCTAGGTCGGATCCTTCATATAAAGTAATAACGGTAAGTAGTTAGTAATAACGAGTGTAAAACATCCGATAACCATTAGCAAAGACAGGTACAAAAAACCCCAACCATTAGAAAATAACAGATCCTAAAGCCTATCCTATCTCTCTATCTACAACTGTAGTTCTTCTGGTGGTCAGCACCTTTTTGTGGAAAGCACTGTTCAGTGCCAGAATTCAACGAAATTATTGCTCCTCGATCGATCAGGCTACTCGATAGCAAACTAGCACCATTCGAGTTCTCTTTCTCTGTGACAGAGCCTAACCTCAATATTGATTCTTGACATAGGTGTAACGATTCTATGTTCTACCCGTGTAGAACCAGGGTGTCTCGTAAGGTTGGTATGTGAGTAAGTAAGTATAAGTTATCCAGGGTTGTGAACTTGAAAGATCACTCGTCACTAACAAGAGTAAGATAAACAATAAGATACAATTGCTATTTGAAGTTGAGCACGAAGCTCCTATCTAATGGCAGACGTGCCAGTCTTATATAGAACCTTCGTTCTCAGATGGTAGACCTGGTAGACTGGTCGACCCAGTATACCCGTATCACGTGACCCTTGATCCCGTGAAATCCTTGGGTCGCTTCGAGGGCCACTAGACCCTTGAGACGACCTCCTAACTATATGAAAGAATGCAATCCTTCGTAGGGGGTCTCCTGTCGTTCCTAAGAACGTCTGAGCCTAAGGTCCCCTACTCACGTGTTCGTGACAATAGGCTCTTCGTGTGATTCAAGACTTGGAATGCATAACATCTTTGGGCTCCGATATTTCGGTAGATACGATACTCAGGTTCCGGTTGCGATCACATAAGAAAACGAGAATGTTATGGTTCCACGAGGAGCACTTTGAGTTTCGCAACTCACCAATGCGTTCTGGGTCTTCAATCAGGATGAAAACGACAGGTTCCACTGCACAATATTCTTGTCTTCGTTACCCAGATCCTAAGGAAGAGAGACGTGGGCGTACTCAACGAGACTTTGGCTATTGGCTATTTGAAAGTGACTGTGGAGAAGACGTATGCCGTAATGGTTTTGTACTTTGTGGTCTAGGGACAGCTTCTGAATTGGACCCTGAAGTTTGGTGTATCTTTGGTTATCAAAATGTGGACTTAACGGAGAGATGGAAGAGTGTCGTATGCTGGGTCGTAGACTTTGTCCAGCTCGAATGGATGAGATGAGAAGGCGGAGAGAGAAGCCTTAATAAATATTGCTAGAGATGTTGACGAGAGGAAGTTTTGTTTATGTGGTAGGAAAGTTGTTTAGTAAGACCGGTGAGGATGCTTAGGTTTGAGGCTCGGGAGGTACAGGTGAATTTCGCTTTCAACACAATGATGAGGTGATCTGTTGCCTATATTTACATTCCGTATCCGCCTGTCATTGGGCTGAGAGTCCACTTTTCTCATTTGACAACCATCGTGGTACGAGCCGTTTGACAGCTGCAGCTAAGGTACTTCACTGTACCAAATAGATCCTTTTGGGACAAGAACGTAGTGACAGACTCTGTTTTCACAGCGCAGCCTTCTGAGAATGAATAAGTTCAATGGCTGCCAGCCCTGCCAACCAAAACGTAGCGAGTGCCTCACCCATGATTTACACTGCCCCCTCAATCAAAGCATTTCCTACCCGCACCCATAATTAGCCAGAACACCTTTTTAGGGCATCCCAGTTCTTGTAAACTGCTCTAAAAGCCTGCATTTCTGGGGATACACCCCGCTCATATCGAAGGAAGGGTTTCTAAAAGAATTTACCACGATCCCCTTGGGAAAGTTTCAAGAAATACCAGAGAGCTCGACGATAATAGATGAAGTAGAGAGCAAAAGAAAAATATCTGATTCTGTTACGTCCCGCTATATTGTCTACTTCATACTGATCACAAGATATTCATTATCATCAGTTTTGCTTTCTGTCACGCGAATTCCTTGGATCACACTTCAGGGGTACGTACTCGGTGTGACTGTTTGTGTTTTCTTGGTATTCATTATCATCAGTTTTGCTTTCTGTCACGCGAATTCCTTGGATCACACTTCAGGGGTACGTACTCGGTGTGACTGTTGGTGTTTTCTTGGTATTCATTATCATCAGTTTTGCTTTCTGTCACGCGAATTCCTTGGATCACACTTCAGGGGTACGTACTCGGTGTGACTGTTGGTGTTTTCTTGGTATTGAAACTCCAACCAACAAAATTACTTCGGGCGCTAAACCTCAACCGTGGGTCTGCGTAATGAGGACAAAATTATTGAGCGCATGATAGATAGGTCTTCATACCCCACAAACTCGAGTACAGTGCGGATATAGGATACAACACACGGGGACCCCTCGATTAAAATGTCCTCTTCACTTTAATAGCATTATAATGTTATGCAATAAGCAGCATGTTTCTGACAAGAGATATCTTCTGGACCCTTTTGAGTGGGCTTGGCTACCTAATTGAAACATTATATGCAAGAGCCTTAGGCTTAAGACAACCGGTACCTCTGAGCTGTTTCCGCTTTTTGCAAATCACTACCATTACTACTTCATTGATTGTTAGAAGTCTCGTGCTCTCGCCAATCACGCTACCGGAGCCCTTACACGACGATAAATTTGATCTATTTGAGGTTAGCCGAGGAATCCTACTATGACCCAGTTACATAACGCAAAAGAAAAAAGGAAAATACTTTTTAAAAAAGCCTCCCCGAGGGACGCTCAATATGGAAAACTCGATGTTGTTTGCGGCTCCCCTCAATCATTGTCTGAATTTCAGTGGTTGTGACCAATCATGCCGTAGAAGGTCTATCACTACCAGGGGGATGAACGAGACTTTCCACCTATAATAGCCACACAGCTCTCGGGAAACAGAAGAGTATCTTCAAGAGCTCACCGGAGTAAAGTTATCTCGGTATGGCATGGTCTTACTCCCAATTAATGCTGGCATCTCTGTAGTTGTGGCCAATTACAGTGTTGGAAATTACCAACATCTACCTGATGATCGCGACTTTGCATCCATACCAACAGCGTAACGCTGCATAATCGGATCAGTAATTTCAAAAGATAGCCAGAAAAAGATCAATACTGTGACATTTTATCTTTCCTGCCTCCATCCTTGTATGCTCGTATCTTTACCAATCACACCTTTGGTTTTCTCCAATACCAACAACATGTGCCCTTACTTTGTACCTATGCCACCCATTTAGCGCCCAAGTATCAGACGATCATTTTCAATTATCCTTTGAATAGCAAACCATTTCTGCGATCTGCTGCTTTTAGTGTCTTGATGTTTGAAGGCCGGCTTTTACACCAAGAATGGTACCTCACTAACATCTCCCTCCGTACCAACATGTAATGGTCTCAAGTGTATAAGAAAGCCAGCAATTCCCCTCTCAGACACTACAACTCTCTCTTCAACATCACATTCATCTCACTCAAAAACGATCATCACTCTTATTCCAATCAAAAAATTACCAATTACCTTCACTTCCTCACAGCAACTCAGTTATCACCATGTCTACCGTCGAAGTCAAGCCTCTTGTCGACCAATGCTGCAGCAGCTGCCACAAAGGCTGCACCAACGGCCCAAGCTGCACTGATACCGACTGCCAATATTGCAGAGCTTAATAGATAGGTTAGACCTTTTTCAATCAACCTCTCTCAGCAATTTCTGACGCTTAATTGACATTTCAAATCAGAGAATATGGCCTCCTGAGTCTCTTGAGCGATTAAAACTATCATGCAAGCTGGTACTTGGGCGCTTGTTGCTGGGTGGTATGGGTTTAAATGACTCTGATACAAATTGAGGGGGATTAGTCATTTTCGACTCGTGGAAGTGGTCATTGTTTGTTTTCTTGGAGATATTAGAGGCGGCAGAGAGAGATAGACATCAGGTTAGGTTTTGCGGAATCACGGAAGCGCCTCGTTTGCTTTCTTTTATTTCTTGTTGGGGAGCTATTTGGAGGACGAGTAACCTAGTCATAAGGCAATGTCATAATCCGGAATTCTGGAGCCTAGAAAAAAAGAGTTTCAGTGTGCTTCCTCCTGTAAGACGCTACTAAACATATCCCCAAGATGATTAAGAAAAGCATATTTCAGACCACTAGAAGCAAGATAACCAGGCCAAGTGCTGACAATTGTCCTCTAGCAGGGCACCTATTATCTGAAAAGAGTGCTACAATATCGTTTGCACGTTAAAGCCCAATGCAGAATAAGCGCTTGTAGGTATGTCCACATAATCGATTATTGATTGCAGTAATTACGAAGCTTATAGATAGACATCGTGAGACACATGTCTCATCTTCTTCAACGCCCTATGATTGGCAACCAGCTTGTAAAGTTTAAATTGAAACACGGTTTTGCAGCACATGTAACTTAACTATCCATGAAGCCACCTAGTATGATGCGATGAATTACATGCAGACGGGGATATGTGGACAGATGATGCACAACGATAAGCTTCGAATTGTTTAAAATAAAGTTGCAAAGTGCGCCGCTGAAGAGCTTTCCGAATAGTGCAAGAGATTCTGCCCTTAGTGGCTAAGGAAATGGTTGACTTCGGGGTAGGGCACAGCCAGCAGTATCAATCATCATTGTAATCCTCCTCACCATACTGGACAACTTTGTCCCATGCGTCGAGTGATTCGCAATGGCTTCTGAGCCAAGCTCTAAGCTCGTGTAGAAAAAGTTGCGTGTAGCGGCGTCCAAGGTGCTCCTGGATCATATTCTCTGCCTGACCGTCACTGCCCTGAATATCCACCGTCTTGAGGATAGCCACGACATACTCAGCTAAGTATTCTGCACGATTGGGTCTATACTCATGAATAGGATAGTTTCCATGCGGGGAATCGCTATCATTATTCAGGAACAAGAAGACTTGAAGCTCGCGACGTAGCCATATTCTGGCTCGATGCCGAATGGCAGGGTCCGACTTGAAAAGTTCTGGAGAGAGTTCTCGATGTCTTGATCTCGTAGGCTGTCGTCTGTTTGATCCTACATGGTGAGAGTACAGATTGTTTCGGTAGATAAATCTTCGTCTTCGTATCGCTTCATTTTCAAATGGTTGTGCACGTGCCACAATGCCATCATTGTCTCTATCTGTGGAACCACTGCCAGACTTGGACGCTTCGGTCCGTTTCGGAATTTTGTAGACTTTTGCTTGCTTCCCATCTACACTCATTTCGTGCCGGACTTCGAGCACATCAGCCTTACATAGCGGACAAGTCGCCCGTTGCTCCAGCCATGTAAGTAGACAGAGATAATCAAAGTTGTTGTGTTTGCAGGGTTGAGCTTCGCACTGTTCGGTCAGGTCGTCTAAACAGATTATGCAGCATGAGGTAGCACTAATTGTCATCGACGAGATTTGCTGAAGAGTATCTTGTAGGACTTGAGAGCGTAGGTCTTCACTACTGAGTTCCATATCTAATCAAGCACCAAAATCTGGCTCAGAATAATAATGGTCATTTATAAGGAGCACCTAAGGCTGGAAAGGCGGTGAAGTAAACATAAAATATTGTCCAGATATCGGCACTATCAAGAGGATACCTCTGTACGGGGGAAAAGAGGTGTAGTAACAGTAACTTACTTTGAGTCAGAGCGCCCCGCTGTAACGGGTTGGAACCGTTAGAGGCTTGGCTTATAGCCCTCGCTTGGCACATAACTCCCAATCACGTGTTTAGTAGCACGTGGTTTAGCGCTGGGACGCGCTTATGTATTTAGAGCAACTATGAACGAGAACGTAAGCGCTCTCTCTCCTTAGTTAATTCTCTTTGGGACACAACCCCTTCGTACGTACGAAAGATCCTAACTACGACCCGTGACACCCGCTCTTACTTGGGAACCGCCCCAGTAATAACGTTCAAGCTCCTTTGCCAGCGCTATTTTCTTGACCCCTGTATCTTCCCCTCCAATCTCTTCCGATCAGCCTTGTCGAAATCGCGCCTCTACACAACTCTCGTATTATCTGCTTGTAAGAATTTCACAACAACCATATCACAACACACTTCTTGAACCACAATCTGAGATGGACGACCTGTACGACTTTGAGGTTGCTGGTCTCGTGAGCAAGGTAGTCGCCGAGCTGCAAAACCACCTTGGACTGGTCGACAAAACACTCGCAGAATTCATTATCGCTCAACGCCTCGAGGCCGACACCTCTGACAACTTCAAGCGAAAGATGAAGGATATTGCCAGCGATAATCTCTCTTCGAACCTTATCGACAGCATAGATCGGCTTGTCTGCTTGCTGCATCCGACCATGAAGGCGAAGAAAACTACAAGACACGATGAAGCTGGCAACCACCGCTCGATTAAACAAAACGTCCACGACTTCGCTGGCCTTGCTGTATCAGATACAGGGCCGATTCAAAGCTCTATCGGTAGCGACTTGGCAATGCTTGAAGCCCTGGAGCCAAAGGGCCGGCAAGTCAAACCAAAGAAGCGTAGACGGGACCGTAGTCTCAGTCAGAGTCGAGATTTTGACTCGTCGTTGGAGCAGCAATGGAAGAATAGAAATCCGGAAACCGACTTACGCAGGACAAGGCGACATGGAAGAGATGAACACGATGAGCAAAGATCAGAAAAGCAGCGGCGCCATAGAAAAGACCAGAATACACCGCGTCCGTCAATACCCGATTTAGACAATACACCTGTGTTACAGAAAATTTATAACGGTCATGTCACAGGTCTCAAAAATTTTGGCGCCTTCGTAAGCCTCCACGGCATCAAGCAGAAAGCAGAAGGACTTGTTCATATTTCACAGCTGTCAAGCAAACGAATTAACCACCCTTCAGAAGTTTTAGCACATGGGCAATCTGTTAAGGTTAGAGTCATTAGCATGGAGGGTACAAAAATCGGATTGTCGATAAAAGACAATAACCAGGAGGAAGGTTGGGACCGGGATTTTCAAACAGGCATCGGCTCCGGTGCTAACATACAACCTTTGGGCCGAGAGATCAGCGGAGGCACAGATACAAATCCTGCGGTATCGCAGCCAAAAAGAATGACGTCTCCCGAGAGGTGGGAGATCCGGCAAATGATAGCATCTGGAGTTGCGAAGTCCTCGGACTATCCTCAGCTAGATGAAGACTATAATGCAACACTCTCTGGTCATGGTGAGATGGAGTTGGAGGAAGATGTCGATATCGAAGTCAGAGAGGAAGAGCCGCCATTTCTTGCTGGGCAAACGAGTCAGTCTCTAGAGCTCTCACCGATTCGTATCGTCAAAGCTCCTGATGGGTCGTTAAACCGGGCTGCGATGTCTAGTGTTACGCTAGCAAAGGAACGAAGGGAAATTCGAGAGCAGGAGGCCGAGGCTGCGGCCGAAACTGTCGAGAAGGTCGATCTATCATCGCAGTGGAACGATCCGATAGCGGATCCTAACAAGCGGAAATTTGCCAGTGAACTCGGAAAAGCCAATAACGTGAAATCTAAGGGGATTCCAGAGTGGAAAGTTGCGGCCACCACAAAATTTCAGACGCTTGGAAAGAGATCGCAAATGTCGATTAAGGAGCAGCGGGAGTCTCTTCCAGTGTTCACCTTTCGGAGTCAACTGATTGAAGCCATAAAACAAAATCCTATTCTCGTTGTTGTTGGCGAAACAGGTTCTGGTAAGACGACTCAAATGACACAGTACTTGGCTGAGGCAGGATTTGCGAACAGCGGCATTGTTGGATGTACACAGCCTCGCCGTGTGGCTGCGTTGTCAGTTGCAAAACGAGTATCCCAGGAGGTCGGCTGTGTTCTAGGAGAAGAAGTAGGATATACGGTCCGTTTTGATGATTGTACTAGCCGGGCTACTAGGATCAAATATATGACAGATGGTATGCTTCAGCGCGAAATCTTAATCGACCCAGACCTAAAGAGATACTCTGTTATTATGCTCGACGAGGCTCACGAACGCACAATCGCTACAGACATTCTCTTCGCATTACTGAAAAAGACGTCAAAAAGGCGACCGGATTTCAAAGTCATTATTACGTCTGCAACGCTTAACGCTGACAAATTCTCAACATACTTCCACGACGCTCCAATTTTTACGATTCCGGGTCGTACATTTCCTGTCGAAATCATGTACTCTCGGGAGCCCGAGCCCGATTACCTTGAGTCTGCTCTAGCCACCGTTATGCAAATCCACCTGATGGAGCCGGCTGGGGATATTCTTTTATTTCTAACAGGACAGGAGGAAATTGATACCGCCTGCGAAGTCTTACACACACGCGCAAAGGCTTTAGGGTCTAATGTGCCGGAACTGCTTGTCCTTCCAGTCTATGCGGGATTACCTGCTGATATGCAAAACCGTATTTTCGAGCTAACACCACCAGGTAGTCGAAAGGTCGTCGTAGCAACTAATATTGCCGAAACCTCTATTACTATTGACAATATTTACTATATTATAGACCCGGGCTTTGTCAAGCAAAATGCATACGATCCGAAGCTTGGCATGGACTCGCTTGTTATTACTCCAATTTCGCAAGCACAAGCTAATCAGCGGGCAGGTCGCGCTGGCCGGACCGGTCCAGGGAAGTGCTTCAGGTTATATACAGAGGTAGCTTACCAATCAGAGATGTTGCCATCATCAATACCAGATATCCAGCGTCACAACCTGTGTACAACAATCCTCATGCTAAAGGCGATGGGAATTAACGATCTTCTACACTTTGACTTTATGGACCCACCACCTGTCAACACGATGCTCACAGCCCTCGAAGAGCTTTATGCCCTAGGCGCCTTGGACGACGAGGGCTTATTGACACGGCTAGGGCGCCAAATGGCTGATTTTCCAATGACGCCGTCGCTTGCCAAAGTGCTGATTTTAGCCGGAGAATCAGGGTGCTCAGAAGAAGTCCTGTCTATAGTAGCTATGCTAAACTTGACCAATGTTTTCTATCGTCCAAAGGAAAAGCAGGAACAAGCAGATCAAAAGAAGGCCAAATTTCATGACCAACACGGTGATCATGTGACACTACTGAATGTGTATAATTCATGGAAACAGAGCGGTTATTCAAGTTCTTGGTGCTTTGAGAATTTCATCCAATTACGCTCTATGAATCAGGCAAAGGACATACGAACACAACTCGTCCAGATCATGGAACGGTATCGTCACCCAGTCGTTTCGTGTGGGCCTAAGACAGAGGAGGTACGCCGGGCGTTTTGCGCCGGCTACTTTCGAAATACAGCGCGAAGAGATACGGATGCTGGGTCGGGGGGGTATAAGACTCTTATCGAGGGAACTCCAATTGTTGTGCACCCATCGTCCGCATTATTTGGGAAACAGGCTGAGTGGGTCATCTACCATGAACTTGTCCTCACCACACGTGAGTATATGCGCTGGACTACTAGCATCGAGCCTAAGTGGCTCATCGACGCTGCTCCGACCTTTTTCAAACTGGCAGGATCTGCCGGTACGATGTCAAAGAGACGCAAAGAAGAGCGTATTCAGCCCTTGTACAACAAGTTTGCTGCCAGTGAGGATGACTGGCGACTTTCAGCACAACGCGGCAATGGTGGTAGAGGCGGTGGTGGCGGAACTTGGGGTTGACTACAGGAGTGCTCAGTGCTGATTTGGATTTCTTGGAGGGATTGCCTCAGATTACGTACATAATCCTTCCAGCTTCTTAATTGGACACTCTAAAAACTTATTAATAAGTCTACTTTTTTGTGTCTGGAATGACAATTTTCCAGTTGTTATCACTGTTGTTAGATGAACTTTATAACTTTTATATTTCCCCTCGCTTCCTAGTTTAAATACCTTGACTCCCGAAATTTGATGCCGCGCACAACTTGCACGTGATTCTTGAAATGATTCTCGTTCTCAAGAACGATACCCTGAGACTTGTATGTAGGATATTTGCACACAAACCTCTTATTTGCTAGATGATGTCTCGAGTGAGCCCTTTCCACGTAGGCCATCATGTGTGAGACGCGGCTGAAGGTACGCATCCACTATCTCTTATGAAAATCGCTCATTCCCAACGCAAAAGATACACTGAGTTTATTACAGATAAGGGGGAAATCATCAGGCTCTGAGGAGGCAGGAGGTATTTCTTCTCTGACTAGATCCTTAGAGGCTGGAGGCGACCGCGGCTTGCGGGTTTGTAACTCCTGTTTTCCGGCGAGCGCGACCATATAATTAATAGCAAGGACCTTCCAAGCGACGATTTCTCGAGGACCAAGGTCTTTAGAGAGGTCGCAAAGAACTTCTTGTAATTGCATTCGTTCTTGAAGCTAACGTTCGATCATAGATTCGACATCCTAGTAATTGACTTCTATTACAAGTTGGTTGTGTTGCCTTTCAAGTTGCCTCTTCATTATTTTATTATAAATTTTAAAGAAGTAGTCCTTTCGATACTTAATTTCGATCTCTATTCTCAAGCTCTTCTTCGCACTCGTGACTTCCTCCCAAGATCTTCGTACTCCTTGCCTTGCTCCGCCGGGGCATTCTTAATAAGCCTATATTCCCTCTTAAACTTCGTACGCAGCTTATCACGTTGTCGCTTAAGGTTAACAATATCTGGATCAGCTATATAGACTCGCGTCATGACCCCATCAGGGAATCCTTTGGGAGCGCCTGGGCTACATTAAATACTTATATAGGTAAAAGCCCGGGTAAGCCAATCGTTAGAGATATTGCTTTCAAGGAAGGCGTCCTAAATATTAAATCGGACAAAGCTGGGCAGGTCCGTGGCGTAGAAGGGTTCGGCGGATATAGCCACCGACCAGGATCGCATTATCGCGGATGGCGCGGGTTGAGATTGAGAGATCGGACAGAGGATAGAAAGAGGGTTTTCCCGGAAGGAAAAGGTCGTCCTTGAAGAGATTACCTAGGTTCCTAAGGCTAGGAAGGAGAAGCGTACGGTTTAGGCTTACTATTAATTCCTTTGTAGTGCTGTAGAGAGACCTCTATAGCGAGAAGGTCTCTCTCTCCCTGCTTTGGGTTTGCTACTATGCAGATTCGGACATCCACGTAACAGAGTGGTTTATACTTCCTTCTAAACTGCCCAAACTCGTTAAGCTTGACAGTATCGCAGATTGGCGCTGCTAGCTGCCCAGTTTCACCGATCTTAACAGCAGGGCCGCTGTCCTCACTTACAGAATCATCTATCGCCTTAGTATAGTAACGACTATCAACGCTAACTCTAATACTTTTGTCTTTATTAGAGTAATCGTAATTGCTAAGAGGCTCCTCGTCATCGCTATCAAAGAGCCTATTAAGATTGTACTCAGGACCATCGCTAGTATCGCCATTATCGTCGCAATCCTTCTCTACTACTTCTGGGAGGCGTTCGTAATTGTTAGCTATATTAGCTTCCCCGAGGGGGCCCAGACTGGCTTTACCTCTAGATACATGAACAAACTCTGCTAGGCGACCACCGATATAGGAGTTTAAATAGCATAGTAATGGCTAGATTATATCGTTATCTTCTGTTAGGAAAACGGATTCGTCACGAGCCTAACACTAGACTAGTAATAAGAGCAAGTTATCCGGTCCAACTACCGGCTTTGGTTTTGACGTAATGTCAAGGTCAAAGTCAACTTTCAGTCTAGTGTTAATACACTAAAAGGTTATAGAGTAAGCAGATAATATAAGGCGAAGAAAGGGGTTATACTTTGACGACCTCCAAGTTATTATTCCTGTCTACTACACAGCCATTGTTCTTCCGTTTAAAGAGCATCTTAAAGTCCCGCCAGTATTAATTAATAGTCTTCTGTTTTCTATTCTTCCGCTTCGGTGCGGTATACGTTACGCAGATCTACCAGAGGAACGCCCTCATCTTCCCCTTGTTACGATTCTTTTTAAGATAGCCGTACGCCAATCCCTGGCATCGTAGCCATCACGATATCTACCGGTTGTTAGCTTTACCTAATAAATAAGAAATAACCGAGTATTAAGAATGAAACTTATAAACTTCTGCCTAATATAGTAGATGCTCGCCTTACTGTTATCGGAGTCCTTTGGCTATAAGCACCGCTTATTGTTTAGCGTGACTTTAAGAAGTCGATAGTCTTCCCTACTAGGCGCTTTCGTCTGCCTCTCTTCCGGTATTTAATTCGCGTCGCCATAACGATTGAGAATATTGTGGCCCGTCTTGAGAATGTCTGCCGCTATATTTTGGATCATAGGGGCCATAGCGGTGTATCATCAAGTAAATCGCCAGAAGGCGTCGAAAGTAATAAGGGAATTAGAACTTCGAGATCCTCATATAGAGAGTAAGAGGGTTGCGGACGAGAAAGCACCTAGAAGGGAGATAGTGAGATGTCCGAGGAGACGGCGACAACGAGGTAGCGACTAAGAAGAGTGCTCGATAATAGAGCTGGGAGACTGCGAGTATATATATAATTAAAATCACCGTCAATATAGCGGTGGTCTGCTATAATTAATAGAAGAAAGAGAGCTATTTCTAGCTGCTCCTTATTTTAGACGTTAGTTAACCTTGGTGGGATAGCGACGTCTTAAACGGAGACCCTCAGAATTAATAGTAGTCGATTATTTAACGAGAGTTACGTAAACTTGCTAAGTTCAGGATAACCAAGGCGAGAATTACCCGTAAAGCGAAGGCATAGTAGAGTTATAACGTCGCCGCCAGGTATACGGTCGAGGCTACGTAAAACAGCGATAAAACCCGCCCGATTTAGTTAGCTAAACAGTAGTACTTAGTTATAAGCTATTATTATAGGAATGAGATAGTAATAAGTGAGAATTATATATTCGCGTTATACCTTAAACCCTAGGTTTATATATTAGCTTTCCTTACCGCCTACTATTAGAGCTTATAGTAAATACTTATAGATTAAACTATAGAGGCTGTCTATATACAAGAAGATTCGATTATCCTTTTATTATCTAATAGTTCGAGTAATTATAATATAGAAGTAGGAAGGTAAAATATAGTAGGTAAAATTTAACCGATTTCTTCTAGCTAGAGGGAGATTCGCTCTATATATATAGACTCCTGAGATCAGGTGTTCGGATACGCTCGGAATATAAGGCAAGGGGGGGTCGGAACCTAAAACATTAAAAAATAATATAAAATCTAATTTATCTATATTATAGTACCGACTTAGAGTAACCCTAGCTCCGTACGAGAGCTTACCTCTCGACAGAGCTCCTAAACCCTCTCTTTCTCTCCTTAGAGAATTCTTAGCTAGTCTAATATAACTAGTTTACTTAGACCTTAAGACCTAGCCCGTAATATTAGAATTCTCTCTCTCTTATCTTTATTAACTAGAGATTACGATACGGTACGTACGAAAGTGTTACGATTCGGTACTTAACTACCCTGTAGCTAAGTAATAAGTATAGTTTATAGGCTATATAGAAGTAGGTAGACTATTACTAGGTTACTAGGCTTAGAAGCTTAGCTCGTAATAATAACTATATAATAAATAATAAGATTTAGTTACTATATTTAATTAAATACGAAGCTCCTATCTAAAGGGTAAAGACCTAGACTATATAATCCTATTTTTTATATAGTTAGGGCCGGTTATACTAACTACCTCTAACTATTTACCCTCGGTTAGACTAACTATCTTTAACCGCCCTCGGTTATATAATCTATATATATAATACGATAGAAGATATCGGTCTTATATCTATCTAGTCCTGTCTATAATAGTCTAAGGTCTCCTAGAGGTCGATTCCTCCTAAGCCTAAGGTCTTAGAACTAAGTATAACTATTTATATAATTTATTATACTATTTCCCTCTCGTCCTAGCGTGTCCTTACGTATAAGTACGACCTAAGGAAATATCGACGTTAGGCTAACGGCTTTTCCTTCTTTTATTATAACTTCTAAAGAAACCTATCGCCGTAGAGCTTTAGTAGATATAATTAAATTAACTAGTTACGACGTAGATATATACTATTCTTTTTATTAGGCTAACGGTCGTCGCTATATTATAGCTTCCTCCTATTCTCGCTACTCCGAGTATATCCGAACCGGCCGCCCGAGTTATAATAGTAAACCCGAATTCCTCGATAGCTAGAAGGCGTTAACCCGCTAGGAGGAGCGCCTAAGTAAGGAGGAAGAGGAGGTAATAGCGAAGATACTTCGCTTATATAAATAAAAGAAATTTATTTAACGCCGAAAGAATAATATAATAGCTCGAGGTTTTAAAACCCTCCTCGAGCTAGATATAGCTAAAGAGAAAGAAAGAAAAGAGTAGAAAGAAAAAGATAGTAGTACCTAGCGGGAGGTAGAGGTACTTCGCCTCGCCGCTACGCCGACCTCTTCTACGGATCTAGGCCCTGATTTTAGCCTAGACTCTTTTTTCGACCCTTCTTTAGTCTTCTCTCCTAATAACCCTTTCTAGGTAGTTTAGGGTTTTAGTAGTAGAACGTTTTAAGCTTCTTAGGATAGCTAAGATAAGATTTTAGTTCTTATATATTCTCTAAATATAAGTAGCCTAACTATTTAATTAAATATATAATTTTCCCGTTTATATACTAATAATCTAGGGTTTTCTCGACGTCGTATACGGCTTCTTCTTAAAGGTTAGTTAACTCTACTTTAGTAAAAGGAGCTCTTAGAGCTCCTAGTAGTACTAGTTCTAATAATAATATATAAATAACTAGGTAGATTCGTATTATCTTTAGTAGCTCGAGTTCGTAATTTAGATATCCTTTTACTTCTTTAATTTTAAATAGTCCTAGTTTCTTATAGTCTAGTTTATCGCTTAGTTTTTTTATTTTAATATTTTTTCTTAGGAGGTAGACTTTATCCCCTCTTTTTAGCGTAGGCTCCTAACTACGTTTTAAATTATAGTAGTATATATTTCTTTTCGCTATAAACTTTAGTTCTTTTATAAGTTCCTTATATAATTCTATAAGTTTATTATTTATAACCTTTATATTTTAGTTTAGAATTTATTCTATATCTAAATCGGGTTCTCTATACGCTAGATATTCTTTCTTAAAGTTAGTAAAGAATAGCGTTTTTCCTGTTACGTCTAAGACTAAACTATTATACGCGAACTACGCGAGTAGTAGGAACTATACCTAGTTATCTTACTAGTAATTAATATATAACCGTAGATAGGCTTTAACTACCTAGTTTATATATTTAGTTCTCCTATTTATCTATAGGTAGAATATAGTAGATATCTTTCTCTTAACTCCGAGTATAGCTATTAGGCTTTTCTAAAACTTAGATATAAAGAGGCTATCTCTATCTAATATAATTTCCTTTAATAATCTATAATTTATTACTACTATTCGGAAGAAGATATAAGCTAATTCCTCTATTATACTAGTTTTTATATACGGGACTAGGATAATATATTTAGTTAGTCTATCTATAATAACTAGGATAGAGTTATATAAGACGTTTATTATTAGTTACTTAGATAACGGGAATCCGCTAATAAAGTCCTATAATACTAACTCCTATAGGATATCCGGTACTAGGACTATTCCTATAAATCTATAAGGTATATAGCGTAATATTTTATTCCTTATATATATATTATATCTAGCGATTACTTTCTTAACTAACTTCTTTAGATCTAAGATATAATATAGTTATTTAAGTCTAAAAGTCGTTCGGCGAATCCTTTAATATCCGTAAGCTAGTAGCTTATATTATTCCTTAATAGTTTTAAGGGCTAAGTCCGCTAGGATCTAAATTTTCTTTATTTCCTTATACTCCTAGAGATCTTTCTTTTCTTATAAGTAGACCTTATTAGGTTTATCCTATAAACCTTATTAAGCTACTTAGATTTATATAAAGTAGGGTTTATCTAAATCCTTTTTATTATAGTAAGGATCACGTGGGATCACGTGGACGCATGCTAAGCACGTGATTACCACTGCTATATTTAATATTTTTTATATTCTTATTAAGAGGACTAGGATACTTATTACTATTTTAACTACCTCTTTACTTTAACGATTATTTAACGATTACTTAACGATTATTACTTTAACTTCTTTCTCTTTTTAATACTAGATCTTATTACTATTCCTACCTATTCTTTTATACTTATAGCTTACTACCTAACGTAGCCCTTTTATATCTATTTAGTAACCTACGTAGGGAACAGGTAGCTCTATAGTGTTTTTAAGAGGAAATATAATAGAAGAAATACTTAAAACTTTATTAAACGAAGCTTATTAGTATTATCCTTTACTAAGAAACTTATACTAATAAATATAAAATAGGCGACCTTCGATTATAAGGAAGTAGCTTAAGTTCGACGGCCTTACTTAAGAAGCGGACTTATAAGAGATAATTAACCTATATACCTTTATCTTATAAATAGATCTTTAGAACGGATACCGACTCCTAATAATAAAGACTCCGGAAGAGAGATTTAAATAGGCTACCTTTAAGTATAAAAGAAACGGCTCGACTTTAACGCTAACTATAGGGTATTACTCGGTAGTAGACACGTACGTAATAAACGATTCCCGTATACTTTTAGAAGGACGACTTATTATATAGACGCTATCGATAATTTATTTACAGAGATCTATTTACTTAGTATTCTCTATAGAAAGGATAAAAATATAGAACTATACGCTTTAGGAACCTTATATACGAAAAGAAGAAAACAGTATAAAAATAGACGTAGGAAGCCCTAGGTACCGGAAAAATTAGTACTTAGTAAAGCTTACTAATAGAAGCCGTACCTAGGAAAGCCTACTACGATACGAGGATACTAAAATAAGAGAAATAAAGAGGCTTACGACGATATAGGGGTTTTACTATAGGACTAGAGATAAAGCTCCCTAGGACTCTAATAGTAGTTAAGAGAACTAGGAAGGAACCCTAGTATCTATAGAGCCTACTATAGAGCCGGAAAACCTCGGAAATTACCTTTTATTATATTACGAAACGCTTACGAGTCTAAGATTATTTACTAAGAGAACTAGCGTTTTAATTTATTACCTGTTAATTTAGTACGTAACTAGCGGCGGCGCTAGTAGCGGCCGTAGAACGGCTAACTACTTATTTATTTTACTTATTTTATTTCTATTTTATTATACCGAGTAATTCCTTTATAAGTACGAACTACTTATCTAACGAGGAGCTTATAATTTTTCTCTTTAACTTATATTCTTCTTCTAATAAAATAACGATATATCTTTCCTAGACCTAACTTAGTTACCTACTTAATAATATACGCTACGAGATACGTACTCTATATCTTCTAACTCCTCTAGAGGTAAGGGAAAAGGTAGACGAGGAGAAGGGAAGATATAAAACTAAACGTAAAACTAAATATAAAACTAACCGTAAAACGAACTATAAAGTTAAAGCTATCCGAAAATAATTTTCTATTACCCTATACCGGTGCTAGGAAGCTATAGTAGTCTTTATTTTAAAGGAAAAGAAGTTATCGCTTATCTAAAGTCTTTTTATCGCTACTTTAAAGATTACGGTATTTAAGATAACGAAGAAAAGAAAGAATATATAGCCGAATACGTAGTATTACGACTAAGGAGAGATATTAAAAGACTCCTAGAATAAAGGACTCTACTTCGTAGGAAGACTTTTAAGGCGTCTTACTTCGGGAGTATCGATACGATAACTCTAATTAGTTACTATATATAGTTAGCTACCTTAAAAAGTATATCAGGGACTTTAAAGCCTTAGTAGACGAAGGAAACGTCTTATAAGTACGTATCTACGATTACTACCGTAGGTTTAACGAGATTAGTATAAAGTACGTAAAAAAGGGTAATATTACGGATAAAGTACTTATATTTAAGTTCCTATACGCGCTACCTTAGAATATTAAGATTAGAGCGATAAAGTTTATAGCGAAGGGAGTAAGATTTAACCCCGATAATATTAAGTTATTCGATAAAGTATACGTAAGCGTCGAAGCTAGCTATATAGTACTAAAAGATATAGATAGTTTAGTTAAGGAATAAGATATAGGCACTCTACCTACGGGGTTTAAGAACTTAGATACTTAAGCTACTATACGATAAGATAAAAACGGAGCTCTATAGAAGCCTAAGGTATATAAAGTACTACTATTTATAAGGGCACGATTAAAGGCGACTTCTAAAGTAACTAGGTAAGAAATCGACGAAATCACCGACGGACTCGATAAAATATAGATTCTATAAGTAGTTACTAAGAGGGCTATACGTAGAGCGACTACGGCTAAAATTAACCTTACTAGACTTAAAGAAAAAGAACCTGGTAATATTACTAATATCGGATATAGAGGTTTTTAGTATAGGCGAAAAGACTTTCGGGATAACGCTACGTATAAGTAGTACCGGAATATATAAACTAAGGGTATAAGACTATAAGTATACTATAAGTATATAAACTAGTACTATAACTATAAGATATTTATTAGAATAGGGGTAATTTATAAGTCTGACGATAATAACTTTATATATATTAGACCCTAGAACCCGAAGAGACCGGCTATACTAGTATAATTTAGTAATAATATACTACGCCGATATTAAGTAATCGTATATACGATTAATACGATTTATAGTTA
>LLCE01000236.1:0-26882 GCA_001414415.1 Hymenoscyphus repandus | reverse complement strand
CAGAGAGAGAAATGGGGAGCAGAGAAAGCATCAAAGAGGAACAAAGGAGGAGAGATAACGTGAATGCATCCATCGAGAGTAGCGACATTGTGTGGAAGGCATACAGCTTTTGAAGGAGGTTGAAGCTCGCTTTTTGAGTAGTATCCATTGTACTGGCAATGCAATACAAGGTCGCCATCAACTGGAAAAATCCAGTATCATCCACTAGGTATCTCCGTATGTCCGGGATTTTGGGTTGAGGTCTCGGCAATGTATTCTAATGTGAATTGTGTGCTATCATTGATCAACGGGAGCGGTACGTAACGAGACACTATTACCGAAGAATATGTCATGTGTTGTTGTAGCTTCATGGACAGGTCTGAGGTTGACGTGGTGTGCCGCACTAGGATGCGGGAGTGGAAGGCGGTGTGGTGGTGCAGGCGCAAGAAGACTAAGAATAGGTTGTTTCTGCCAAAGACCCATGAAAATGCCTGCCAGGACCAACTGTGGCTTCTTTGACAGCAACGGCTTCAAACGAAAACACATTAGGAATACCAACGGAGTGATCTAGGTGCACCTCCGGACCTTGGACCACGAAATGTCGCGCGCAGCTGAAGCCGCTATGGCGGCAAGTTACAAAAGTCTGAAGGAGGATTTCGTGTCGAATTTGGCTGGTGGTTCAATTACTGAAATTAACTATGTGACCGCTGTGGCTCCTGTAAGCTTTCTGCTCAGATACAATTGCTAATCTCAATCGTAATCCCAATTGACTCTTCGCAGATAGCACTTATTCTGTGGGCAGCGCTCCAATCGCGCCTGCATTTCTTCAAGCCGTATACACCTCTCGCATTAACTGTCGATTTCCTGCTCAATGTCGGAGCGATCCTCCTCGCAACAACACTATACTCTCATAACCCGTTACTCCTCAATGCACTCCTATTGGCGCCAGTGTTTATTATTTATGCTTTCCCGAAAGCGTTGCCGGCAAAGAAAGCCAAAATGTCTCCAAAATTTACGAGTGACCGCGAACCACAGGATCCGCTCCCAAAGAAGCCGTTCTTGACGATCTATCGAGGGGCCATGATGGCTATTACAAGTATCGCTATCCTTGCCGTCGATTTTCGGATTTTCCCACGCAGATTTGCAAAGGTTGAAACATGGGGCACATCACTGATGGATGTTGGTGTTGGGTCTTTCGTATTTTCCGCAGGAGTCGTTGCAGCCAGGCCGCTCTTGAAGGAGAAGCTCGCAGGCAGGACTATACCTGTCACAACTCGACTCTTCCGATCGGTGCGTCACTCGGCTCCACTTCTCGTTCTCGGTTTTGTTAGACTCTACACTGTCAAAGGCTTGGACTATGCGGAACACGTCACGGAATATGGTGTTCACTGGAATTTCTTTTTCACCCTAGGGCTGCTGCCCCCTTTCGTAGCACTCTTCCAATCAGCCTTCCAACTGATACCTTCATATGCCGCATTAGGGATAATTCTCTGCTCAGCATATCAAATCACTTTGGAGTTTACGAATCTTAAGGCTTTCGTGTTGACTGGACCAAGGGAGAATCTCCTCTCGAAGAATAGGGAAGGCGTATTTAGTTTCATTGGATACCTCTCAATCTTTCTTGCAGGTCAGTCAACGGGCATGATTGTCATTCCTCGCAGCTTGTCCAAAGCTTCCTCTGGACTAGCTCAGCGAAAGAGACTTCTTCTGACTTTGGGAGCCTGGTCAACTGTCTGGATCTTGTTGTTCGTTGCAACCAGCAGCTATTCTTATGGACTGAGCCTCGGCGTTTCGCGTCGACTTGCGAACCTCCCCTACTTCTTCTGGACATGTGCTTTCAACTCGTCCCAGATCACAGCGTTCTGTCTCGTGGAGACAATCTTCTTCCCTCAAGTCTATAAAAGTGTCGATGTTAAAGCAGAGAAAGAAACCTATGAGTTATCGACGCCCAGAGTCTTCGAGGCCTTTAACAGAAATGGCCTGGCAATTTTCCTTGCTGCGAATCTCTTGACCGGACTAGTCAACTTGACTGTTCCGACATTACACGTGAGCGGCATCCAAGCTATGGCTATATTATTCCTATACGCGTCCATCTTGACAGGCTTAGCGATTGGCTTAGATTCGTACAACATATCAATCAAGTTGTAAAAGGTCTAAATAATTTGGCGTAAGCAATGCCATTAAAATATCAAGAGAATAAGTTCGTATCACTACTTAATAGGCAAATGCCCTGCGGCCGCTAGTGTGAGGCAAGATGAAAGATGTATTTATGATGGATGTAATTAGGACGTGAAGAATAGTCGTCATGTTATCATGTGTGATCTTCAGCTTGATGGACGACTTAAAGGAGACTACTTCGAGGATCATCTGGACCTTGGCATTGTTGAGTTATTGGTAGGGTTCAAGGCCATCATGCAGGTATCCGTCGCTTTTCCCGATGAGCTTTGAATGCGGGTGCCTGAGCGACTTCCCGTTGCGGTTCGTCTTCTCCAAGCTAGCCTTACCATCTCTGTATTTTTAGGCTTGATGATGTTAGCCTTGAGGTGGGGGATAGCGGGCAGGATTTTCATGGATTTTCGATACTAGTAGGACATTCTCGGCCTCGTCACATGAAAATGATTGAAAGGTCGGTGTTCAGAGAACAACTGTGAGATATCTGCCGACGTCCCTAGGCCTATAATTTGTTCTTTCGTTGTGCGACTGGTGGGGGAACGTTAGATATCACCTGCGGGAGGAGGCTTTTGGGCATATATTCTTGTAAATGCTTCGCTCAACGTCAGAACAGGGGTTGTGATCTGATATTGCATTGTGGTAAATAGATAATAGGTGCCCCGTACAGTAGGTTTAAAGCGTAACTCGGATTTAGGTGCGCTTAACAAACAGTAATAGCCGCTCTTCGCGAAGTTATAGCTATACGCTTTCGGAGGACCGGGCACGAGTAAAGGTCGAGAACTCAAGAGATGACGTTCGATTGATATGATGTTAGGCAGGATCAAACTTTTGATCGAAAGGGGCCATTGGGCACCGCATCTCATTGGAGATTGATCACTCGCGTCTGAACGGAGAAATGTTTTGGAAGAAGGACGGTTCTCATCTCCGGCTGTCAATGCATGAAATGATTCGAGCGTCATGCCTCGGGAGAAATTTTGAGAGCCAAGTACGAGTACCGTAAGTGGAGAATGTAGGTGCCAGCAGCAACCAGGGAGGATAGTGGTCTTATATTTTTTTAGAAGACATAATATGACATTCAATCTCTCAGAATTAAAGCAGATGGGGATTGTGCGGTGTGAAGACGACGGTGATGACTTCACGAGTCAATGATGGTCGGGCTGCAGATGTTTCATGGCATGCTTGGTCGTGGCACAGGCCAATGATGGCGAATTCAAACATGCGCATGCCCACAGACAGTGGACTCGACGATTCGGGTAAAAGTCGTAGAGATGTCCTGGGGTGAACGATGTGGCTGTTGCTAGTAAAATGCCACGTCAATGCAGGAGAAAATCGGTAAACATTGTTTATGCTGTTTACTTTATGCGAGCGTTCCCTTCCACGTTTTGCGCGAAGTGCGGGCTGTGCGGTTGGATGATAATGGTACTGACGGACGCGACGAAGCAGACAAAGGGAGACGCGACAGACATGGGATGATGGAAGCAAGGTTCCTCTGGTTAGATTGGGAGTGACAGCGTTGGCTTCGAACTCAAGATTTACGAGTAACTGGCAGGTGGACTTCGAGTGGAGGTACACAGCCTGGTTGAAGCTTGTGTGAGAGTGACGAGATGGAGATGGCACAATATACATGAATATGCCATCAGGCGTGGGTAATTGTCACTATCTTGTGCTAAGATACAATGCCAGTAACTCGTGAGAATGGACGTTGTACATTGGGCAATCGATAGAGCGCTCCTAGTAGTAGAAGTCCTAGAGAAAGGGGCCAGATCTTGCGTGACATGAACGTGCGCTCTGTGATACCATTTCCATACTTTATCATTTGAGGCGGCCGTCGATTCTGCGGCCAGTTGGAAGAGTAACCACGGTACCTTCGAAGTTCGCTCGCTCTTTCTCCCTTCGGATCTCACTCATCCTCCAGCGGACCAGCTACCTTCGTCTCCCTCTCCTCTCGGTGCAGCAATACAATCCTTCAATACCAGATTCGGTTGTTGATATATCTCGTGGCATTGCCCCTTGAACCACCACTGCTAGCGTTCCACATCCAACTTTCCTCCTGCGCGCCGCGTCAATAATCTTCAATGCTATTCGAACAATTGGATTGCCTTAGATGATCTTGCTACAACTTAGCAATTATTCCTAGGCCTTGAGCGTCTTCCCAATTGTGACGAAACCAATCAACCGAGCGATATCCATCAAGGATAATAGCAAGATTCCAGACGGTACCCGAGGTTACCATACCATAGAGGCGCCAAAGTTTTCACGGCAAAGCGTTCCATACGGGATACATTGCTAGCTGATTCTCCTGACATTTGGAGAGGTATCAGTATAAAGTAGGGATATACTGGGGGAATCTTCCGCCAACAAGGCCCTCTCTCTGCAGCGCGTATCACCATTCAGCCAGCCCTACCAGGCTTTATCGTTGGTTGTGTCGCTCTCACTCTGATATCAGTCCTTCCTGAGCTCAGTGTGTTGCTTGGAGAAAGGAGATTGCAGCCCGAAGCGAGGCAAAAATCACGCTAAGACAGTCTCCGCTTCTAGTTGCTTTGGTGCCTCAGTCCCGACCCACGACCCACAACCCACGCTTGCCGTCTCAATTACTCGCCCAACGCCAAACCACCAACACCGACTGCGCTGGCAACCTTCGCTCTACCTACTTGCTTCTCACTGGCCCAAAACCACCATCTGTACCGCGACCTCCACCCTCCAGTCTTCAAACCTTCTCTCATCCTGCTCCTGCTTCTGCAGATGCAATAAGCGAAATAGAGCTTTGCACCGCCAATACCTAGGTACCTAGCCAACATTATTGTCACTGTCAGGTTTTCTCTCCTGTTGTACGGAGTGCTCCCGTCTCTCTACCAACGCAAACCCGCTCTCTCCTTCCTGCCTCACCTCACCTACATCAGAGATACAGGCGTCCATCACCAACCCTATCTGCGACCGTCTCGTTACAATCCTACGACTTCCCTTGCTTCGAGCCTATTCTATCGCCCTGTTGACGCGACCTCTCAATTGACCGCAGCTTGGCGATAGCCAGCACGAGAAACACCCAGCGATAGCCCCGTTATCCGCGTTCTTCATTTGCGTCGAGAACTTCACCTCAACTCCCGCAACGCTCGACGAGCATCGTGATCGACCGTGGGCCTCGCACAATGAGAGTAGGATTGTCGAATTGGTGATCACGGCGACTATCTCGCTATCATCATTCGGGGTATTGACGTCTGCCAGCTACGATCCTCGCGCAGACGTTCTCTGCAAGTGATTCGACGCTTCATAGCTCATAATTTGGAAGCTGCACATGTGGTGAAGAGGAAGATATGTCTTCAGCCGCACTACAAACAGCGCCGCATCAACCAACATCTGTGTCATCGCATTCACCCGTGGCCGCGACTTCATCGAACAGACCATACACTGCTGGTTCATCGCAATCAAGGGACAATTACTACAATCAGAACACCGCAAACGCGTCTCCATCGTCCAATCGCAGACCCAATAGGCGTCCCAGCGGCAATGGCGCATCGTCAAATAATAATCCACCACAACCATCCCAGACTTATTATCCATCTGGTGTCCCTGCCCGAGACACAGTACCTGTAACGAACCGAGCTGCGAACACAACTCAGAATTCTGCACCTGTAGGAGCTCCCACAGGATTTATATCCTCGATGGCCCCTGGTGATCACCAACGCGGTGTTCCCCCCATCGTCTCACCTCGAACCTCTTCGAATCGAACCTCAACAAGCGCCCAAGCTTCCGCTGCGGAGCGATCTTCGAGACGAGAGAGATTCGCCCAGGATGCTACCAACAGCTCACCACGAGTACCATCTGGTGATGGTCAACACGATAGATCGGATAGACAAAGAAGCAATGGCAATACTCAGGTCAATGGCGCAGAAGAGCCTCGTTCGAGAAGACGGCAGCAACAACCATCAGGGGAGGTGCTCCCGCATAGGCCAAGTGGTACAAGAGAATCACGAGCTTCACAGGCTGCCTCGACACAAAGATCGGCACCAATGGGCACGCAATCACCAGGTGGTCTATCCCGAGAGGCAAGTGAGGTGCTCAATCGTGTGATTGTCAGCAAGCCAGAAGTTGACCTGGATCGGGAACGTGAACGCATGGCGGAAGCTATCCCATCCTCTCCTCCGTCGCAGTCGACCCCAAGAGGATTAGCAGTGGTGGGCAGCGAAGGTGTCGAAGACGGTGCCAGAGGCAGTGCCCGTAGTCGTCATGACCATGCCGCAAGTTCGGGAAAAAGAGAAAAGAGCAGTAAATTTGGTGACTACTACCTCGGAAACACCCTTGGAGAAGGAGAATTTGGAAAGGTCAAGATGGGGTGGAAACAAGAGGGCGGTGTCCAGGTAAGTCTTCTCACCAAAGTCTCTTCGTGCTTTGTTGACAAGATTAAGGTTGCCATCAAGCTCATCCGCCGAGACAGCGTGGGTACGAACCCGACAAGATTAGCAAAGATCTATCGGGAAATCGCGATTCTCAGAACGATATCACATCCTAACATAGTTCGTTTGCATGAGATGGTAGAGACGGAGAAGCAAATCGGCATCATTCTCGAATACGCTTCCGGTGGAGAACTATTCGACTACATTTTGAATCATCGATATTTGAAAGATACTGCTGCGCGTAGGCTGTTTGCACAATTGGTGTCTGGCGTTGGATATTTGCATAAAAAGGGAATTGTGCATAGAGATCTCAAGCTGGAGAATCTGCTACTCGACCGCAACCGAAACATCATCATTACTGATTTTGGATTCGCTAATACTTTCAGCCCTGAAGACGAATTAGGAGATGAGATTGAGTACAATCTTTCTAGCCGGGAATATGTTAAGCGGATGGAACTTGACAAGATTCTTCCCAATGGAACCAGGAGAGGTGACTTGATGCAAACGAGCTGTGGCAGTCCATGTTATGCAGCCCCAGAGCTTGTCGTCAGCGACTCCTTATACACCGGTCGGAAGGTCGACGTTTGGAGTTGCGGAGTCATTTTGGTATATTGCGTTTCGATTCGTTGTTGAAATTGGCTAACCTCCACAGTATGCAATGCTCGCAGGCTACCTACCTTTCGATGACGACCCCGCGAATCCCGAGGGCGATAACATCAACCTCCTCTATAAATATATTGTGTCAACTCCACTCACGTTTCCCGAATATGTTACACCACACGCTCGCGACCTCCTCCGCAGAATTCTTGTTCCAGACCCACGAAAACGTGCCGACCTCTTCGAAGTTGCTCGACATAGTTGGTTAAGCGAGTATTCACATGTGGTGGGTTTCATTACCAGTAGTACTTCTACTACAGCAGATATTGCTACCACAACCATCGGCTCCGCAGAACAAGAGACCCCATTGCTTGCAAGGAGCGCCTCGGTCAGAGAACCATCCAAACCACAAAAGGCAGCGACTCCAGCCGTAGGGGAATTGGGTAGAAAGCATGGTGGTGTGGACGCAGAAGCTGTGGTCGCGAACCCCAAAACGACGAAGGACAACAAGCGAAGAACAGTACAAGTCGAGTACGTTGCCCCTCGTTCTCAAACTCAACGAGGCGACCCAGCTGCAGAGGTTGCGCCTTCGGGATCATCTAGGACTCGTGCTCGGGCAGGCAGTACCGGAGGTCCTGTAGAAGTAACGACTTCGAAACCTCCACAGACTCGTAGACAGGTTTCTACCGAGAAACCCTTGCCACAAGATCCGCCTGTCGCCCGAGAAAACCAGTATGCAAGCCAGGCGAGAAGAGGATCGAGTACAACTCGACAACAAGGTACGCTAAATCCGTCACGCTCTTAACGTGACCCTTTCGAGGTCAATTGAAGCGATACTAACATGTTTAACATAGCTGGACCTCCAGTCTCTTTGGCTCGACCCACGACTGGTGGCTCTATGACTTCCACCGGAAGTCGACCTGGAACACTTCCTCTTACTAATAGAGGTTCCTACAGTCAACCCGTGGCTCCAACCGTGGCCGGTACTAACGCTCACGGCCGGATGTCACAACCACAGCCATCTGGGTCCAAAAATTACAATATTTCCAGTCCAATGATGCAAGATGAAGTTGAGTATGGAAGACCTAGTTCACATCAGGTTCCAGCAAAATTCGCCAAGGTTGCTGGTATAGAAGATCAAAGTCCCGCTGCCCCAGCACCTGAAAAGGGACATAAGCGGTCAAACACAATTGGCGGGTTCTTCAGCCGAACGAATTCGGTTTTTGGGGGTAAAGGATCACGAAAGGAATCAAACCCAGACCGCCCGCCACCAGAGAAGCAAAAGAAATACCCACCAGTGAGCATGTCCGGAGCCAATATTCCTGGACACGACACCCCTAGGCCTTCAATGGATTCTCGTCGCTCGATAAGCTTCGGCTTTGGAAAGAAGCGAAGTGGCAGCATGACCGGATCGCAGTCCACCCTTCAAGAGAAGAACAGGAGATTCTCCCTTCTACCAGCTTCATTCTCGTTGAAAGCAATTGGCATTGGCAAAGATTCTCCTGCACCACCCTCCGATTACGATTCTCGCCCGGATAGTAGTGGAAACCCACTAGGTCCCCCTCAAAGCTCACGCAGTGATGCCACCCGGAACGTCAGTGGCGCTGCTGCAATCCATCCTTCAACTGCCGATGGATCGTATGACAGACAGCGCGATAACCCTGTGCAAGATCGCCGCGGGACCTCCACCGGTAGTCCCGCCCAACAAAGATATCCCAGCCAAGGATATGCCTCAGATCCTCGTTCGGGAATGCCGCCACAATTTCTCCCTCCCATGAATTTCAGACAAGGGGAGTCAGCTTTGACCACAGAGTCCGAATCATCCTTGAATGATTTCCAAAATCGAAGAGGCGCTGCAGCCTACCCTGCAGCCACCTATCAAGACTATGATAGTGACCGCCGACCAGCAAACAACAGTAGAGGGCAGGGGAATAACCGTGGAGTCTTGCAAAAGAACAATCGGAAATTTACAGAGGCGTACGAACAAGAAAACAATAACGGCTATGGACCAACGCATTCTGACAATGCGGGAAGTAGCGGGCCAGCAAGGAGAGTGATGGATTTCTTCAGAAGGAGAGGAAGAGATCGCGCTAGCGAAAGGTGATATTGTTCAAAATCGAAAACTGAAACATTGAATTCGTTAATCCTGGTTGGATTGGATTGAGTCTTTTTATTATCACCCAGCTCATATTTCGCAGCCTGGCAATTAATTTGCTTGGCTTCCAAAACAAGGGAGATGGCAGACTTTTTACTGCGCTTGCTTAGAATAGTTGTCTTCAGAATCAGACATATAGCGAGATGGAAGATGCAGCTGCAGCGTTCGAGTTTCTGTTAAGGTGTTTGATGGAGTTTAGAGGTTGTCTCGTCTCGTCCTTCCGATAGTTGGGGGCGAGTTTGCGGGGTGGGGGTTCGAAGGTGGATTGTATCTTGATTGTTCGAGTGTAATGGATGGATTTTGTATCTTATTATGTTGCTGTGGTGCAGCGGAAGTCTTTCTTGGCTGTACCTAGCTCTCCTTAGGTGGTGAGGGAAGGGAGGGCGGAAATTCGAGAGGCTTGAGATGCTGGAGGCAGCTTTATACCGAATATAGTTTATATTTTACTTCTTGTAATCAAATTCGGTATTGCTGTTGAAAAGAAGGGATTTTGACTTTTTGTGTAACTGTCTTTAACTAACGGGCGATCTGCTAACAGCAGATGTGATACCGAGGTGGATGTACTCTAGAATATGGTACACAAAGTTTTAAAGAGAGAGAGATGTTCCATAAACATTATGACGCTTAATACAGGCATTTTCAACCGAGGCTGCCTGTTCGCTAAAGATATTCAGGGGCAGCTCAACGCCACCAAAACTCGAGCTGCAGATCACCCCGGATCTTCGAAGTAGACGTCACGAGTGAATAACCCCCGCCTCGCCTCCCGACAACCACACTTGACATTGTTCCATCATCAACAAATGCCTTAAAGCCGTGCGTAGAAGTAGTACTCCTATCAGCCCGCCATGGCATCCTCCACCTCTATCTCTTCTCAGGTTTCCACTCAAACTCTCCGCGACGACGATTATGATGCTGCAAAACAACTCAGCGATAGCCTTCAAGATTCTGTCAAGCGCGAACACACGACCAAGGCCTCTAGGCCAAGACTTACACACTTGAATGCGGATACGACATGGCTTCTTTCCTTATCAATTCCTAGAGGCCAGTCATCGGTGCCATCAAATCGAAGTGCAAAAGCTTACTACCATATCCTCGTTGACCCATGGCTCAAGGGTGGACAGAGCGATGTCGCCAAATTCTTTAGCCAGCAATGGCATGCGACTCCCAGCTCTGTGCAGACAATCAGCGACCTCGAGATTCTGATTGACCAGATCGAAACCGCTTCGAACACGTTGGCAAAAATCGACTGGAAGGACGCTGGTGGCAGCAATTCGAGCAAGAGCAATATCGATATTGTCCTGATCAGCCATGAGTTCACGGATCATATGCATCGCGAAACCCTCCTCGAGATCCCCGGTAGCGTCCCAGTCCTCGCCACGGAAAAAGCTGCTGGTATCATAAGGTCATGGAAGCATTTCGACGTTGTAGGCGAGATAGGCCGTTTTGACGGAGATTGGAGACATGGCTCAACAAACCCGTTGCCCGAATGGGTAGGCGTGAGCAGGGTGGCATATGCGGGGAAGGATATGCTATATTATCATTCGGCAATCATGATAAATTTCTCTCTCTCCAGTCTTCCATTGAATTCATCTGTTGAAGCGGAAGCAATTATCTACACTCCGCATGGAGTCACTCCGGAAAATGTTACTCAGGTTGCAACGGCGCAGCCAAAAATCACAACTCTAGCGTTGCTTCATGGCCTTCAGGATATCAGCCTAGGTGCCCAGCTCAACATGGGTGCGCACAATGGCCTGAAGGTTCAGCGAATACTTCGTGCGCGGTATTGGATTGGTACACATGATGAAGTCAAGAAGGGAGGTGGAATCGTAAGCTGGTTCTTAAAAAGGAAGAAGATCACGTTGAAAGAGGCATTTGAGCAAGAGGCCCAAGAAGGCGACAGAAGCGAAGCAGCAGCGATTGAAGATGTGAGGTTCGAGGAACTGGGAAATGGGGAGGCTTTGGTTCTGGAGTGAGGACCTTTCAGCATGATGGCGGTTCGTTGGACACGGCTCACAAATACCAAATGAAGTTGTGGTCAATTCTTAGATGGGACAAACACCACTTTGATTCCTGTGCTATCACTTGGTAGAATACCCTCCCCTATTTGAAGAGGTTCACCTTGGGCTAGACGATTTATCAGAGAACCCAACCACCCCCACCCAAAGGACAAGACTGCAAGTACAAAAATGCTTGCCGCAGCAGAGCTTGTGTCATCCCCGAATAGCATCTTCCTCTGCTCACGAAGCAATTTGTTAGTTGTATTCGCTCTGGCCTTCGCGTTTAAGGACCCAGGTATACAATCAAGCTCCGGAAAAGATGGCATTGCAGCTCCCTGAAGTCTTTGATGGTAGAGATAATCGGCAAGAAGATACCGCGCCAGTGAAGTCGTGTTAAGGCCACACTCTTCAGTAGAAAAGCACAATGTGTTTTCACCGATCTGAATCGTCCCTGGTAGTGGGCAGTTACGTATTGGTGTCTACGTTGGAATTTGATTCTTTAAGGCATATCTGGTGCTCTGATATCCTGGTAAATTCGATTGAAATCGTTAATGACCCGCAGGTGTCGGTGCATAGCTCGAAGAGATTTTGTCATTCGTGAGGGTCGACCGCACTTCCAATTACGGAAGAAAGAATACAATCACGAAAGTTTGCCCATCACGGGTCAATTGTGAAGATTGTATTGTTTACTGAGCATACCATTTGCGAGACTATCAGAAAGAATCAAACCAACAGCTCACATCACAATCATAAAACTACCAATAAAATGATATTGTAATGATGTCACTCTCAACTGCCCTTTGAGCATCTCATCCCAAACAATATTATTTCAGAGAGGTGATTATATCCCAATGAAGTCCCGACTTCATGGTAGATACTACATTGTCTCCTAGCATCAACAATACAGATGATTGCCCTTCAGATAATTTCTCGCCTATTCGTCTGTAATGCAGAAACGCTCAGGATATTATTGGCTTAGTTATTTTGAGTTAACAAGCTTGAAGAGTACAATGGCACTTATCTATGTCGCATTAAACGACATGGCAGCGGTCTGGTATTTAATTAACTCTCCCTTCATTGTTTACTTTGGATATTTCATTGACCAGAACATTGCGGAGTATCCGAGGTTCGGAGTGCCTGATCCACCCAGTATTGGGGCTAATCAAGCTAATGATTCATCCTGAGCAGGGCTCTATCCTCGTACAATCGCTTCTATGTGAACACGCAACATAAATCGCAGGAATAGTCGACGGTCAATGTCCAAATTCAGCATTTCTCGTGGCGTTGCCCTGAATTCACACTTTGTACAGCCATTTCTACGTAGGACTTTAGTTCCGGAGTTGGCTCGGAAGCCGGGATTTAACCAGAGAGTTTTTCAACCTCGCTCATCATTGCGACAACTTCACAAACACACCCCGACTAAACGTTCGCGTGAACGTGCTGAAACAATGGCTAGAAACGAATTTATCCTGACAATTTCGTGTCCCGACCGTCCAGGTATTGTCCACGCTGTCACAGGATTTCTCGCACAACACAACTTCAATATTGTTGACTCACAGCAATATGGCGATCCTACCTCAAAACGATTCTTCATGCGAGTACACTTTGCGCAAGTCGATGAATCTGCTCCCAAGGAAGTCTCAGATCTGCGGGATTCTTTTAACCAAACAGCCAAATCTATGTCTATGGACTTCGAGGTCACTTCGAATGCACACAAACCCCGTGTGTTAATTATGGTTTCCAAAATTGGCCATTGCCTTAATGATCTATTATTCCGACAGTCTACGTCGCAATTAAGAATCGAAGTCCCGCTCATCATCTCAAATCACCCCGAATTTCAGACCTTGGCCGACACATACAAGATTCCTTTCCGTCATCTACCTGTCACTGCAGCCACAAAGGCCGAGCAGGAATCCAAAATTCTCGATCTGGTGAAAGAGCACAACATTGAGCTTATTGTCCTGGCTCGGTACATGCAAGTTCTCTCGCCTACGCTCTGTACTGCAATGTCTGGAAAGATCATCAACATCCATCACAGCTTTTTACCGTCTTTCAAGGGCGCCAAACCGTATCATCAAGCGTATGACCGAGGTGTCAAAATCATTGGTGCGACGGCGCATTTTGTCACGAGCGATCTTGATGAGGGTCCTATCATTGAGCAGAACGTTGTCCGTGTTGGACATTCGCAGAGTCCGAAAGAGTTGACGACAGAAGGAAGCAACGTGGAGAGTAATGTCCTTGCAACGGCAGTAAAGTGGGTTACTGAGAGAAGGGTTTTAATGAATGGCGCGAAGACGGTCGTCTTCAACTGAGTGTTTTCTACTTCGATTTTGATGGAGTGGTATTGGGCGGATTCTAAAAGTTTGGAAGGGGGGGGGAAATAAAGATTATAAAAAAATCCAAATTATGCTCCCTACCCAGACGATCCGGGCGGCAAGTTGTCTTCTCACGTGAGATTCAGGTACTTTCGTCGTTTTGTTAGTCGCTTGGGGCCTGAGAAACTCAGATCACGCTAGTGCTCTAGCATCTTTGCACTTTTGTTTTTAGTTATAACGAAGAAGTTTGTGTAGGTCAGTGTTGGCGGAAACGATTTTGACTATTACTCTAGCGTCAAGTCCTCGAAATGCGCCATTTCTTTATGTTTGTCCTCGATACTCGACATGCCGTGGTTTCAGATATTACCCGATTTAGCCTCTTGTCTGCTTGTGTGAGCAGATCAACAAAGATGTCCTTTTCAAATTCTCCACATCGACAACATCAACGCATCTCCCACCAGCATTCAGATCACTGATCCTAAGCTTTTATTCTATGTGGTTCACGAAGGGCCTGTACTTTCCAGCACAACATCGAAGAAGTAAATCGGCCCAAAAGCAGGACACATGGACAACATCTCCAGGATTGCGTCGTTGTAATGCTTCTTAATTTTGGGAGCCCCAGGTCTAAGCTTCTAATCATAGCTAGTTGCGTTATTTTGCTGTGCTATATTGTTTTTGGATTCAGGTTGGGTTACAAGCTGAGAAACTGTTCCTCGAAAGCCGGTTTGTGTCACGTGTCAAATCACGGTTATGGGGAAATTTCCAATTCAACTCTAGGAGTAAGCTCGAGCATCATCTGTTTGCCCTAGAGAATCCTGAAATCGTGAGCCTGACTTCCAGCAGTTTCAAAAGTTGTTTGTCATAAACTTGCCGTCTAGAACTGATCGCCGTGATGCAGTCTCGCTTGCAGCTGCCACGAGCAACCTGAAGATAGACTTCATAAATGGTGTGCTCGGCGACACCGTCCCTGCTGAGGCGTTGCCACCTGGAGGTAGTAGCAAGAGTGTCAAACTCGCTAAGGGCATTAGAGGAAGCTGGCGCTCACACATGAATGCTTTGCAAGAGTAAGCCTTGCTGCGGCTCCATACGGGCAGTTACTGACAATCATAGAATTGTCCTCCAGAACCTCACCACTGCTGTGGTCTTCGAAGATGATGTAGACTGGGACGTGCGAGTAAGGGAACAACTACGGCACTTCGCATCAGCCTCTCGAGTTCTAAGCAAGTCGTCATTGGATTTGTCAGGGTATTCGATACTCGAAAGCGCAAATCCCGAGACAGAGGAAAGCATCCATAACGACACGTCTGCTAACGGATTTTCCCCCATGCTCTATTCACTCCCGTTGTCAGATATTAACGGCTTGCCGACGGTGTCCTCGTCTTCTTACGGTAATTCTGAATCTTGGGATGTGTTGTGGTTAGGCCATTGTGGAGCAGGATTTCCTCGGCCAGCTCAACCGAGTGTAACTGATGAGCGGAACGTTTTACTCACGCTCCCCAATGACCACACAGTTCCCCAGCCAAAGTTCTTACAGGCCCACCCCTTTGGGCCTCCTGACCCGTTGTCGGAGTCTCATCCCCCACACACCCGTGTCTTCCATCGAGCAAGTGGCGGTGCTCTCTGTACGGTCGCTTACGCAGTCAGCCAGCGCGGAGCAAGACGTCTACTTCACCAATTTGGAGTAAAGAGTTGGAGTCGTATTTTCGATGTAGAACTTGGAGAGTGGTGTGCGGGTTCCGATAGTTCTACAGCAGCTGGAAAAAGGGTATGCATTACTAGCCAGCCTCCAATATTTGCGCATCATCACCCGTTGGGTGGGGAGAGCAACATTGGAGGCCTTGGAGGGGGGTATGCAAACTCCGTGGAGACTAAGTATGTTCGGCTGAGCGTGAGGCTGAATCTTGAAGCGCTTGTTAGAGGTGATGGTATTCAAGGAATGAAGGACCAGTGGCCAGATGAAGAAATTGTCTCGAGCAGTTAAAAAAGGAGGGCAAATATCACGTCACTGAGGTCATCCATCTTATGAATAACAGTATTGAACTGTGATTCTTATCTGCAGACCCTTCGACGAAATCCGGGATCTTGATGATGGTGGTCATTCTATGAAGCGATAAAGGGGCAGTATCTAGTAATACCTACGTACAATGTATAAGTACTTCGCTATCTAACAATGGCATGAAGTGAATGTTCAAGTAGCCTATCTCGCGCTCTGAATTGAACTTGCGATAACATGTGATTTGAAAATTTGGCCTACTATTAATTTCCAGTCTAGTGGTTGGAGAGGAGGAACTTGGTGTATCTGCAGAGCATGCTAGAGAATGCAGTGGAAAGGGTAAGCGGCCACCCAAGTATGGTAGGCAGGCACGATTGAACCCAGTGTCGAAATTGCCGTGGTTAGTTTGAGACCATAAGGTACGACTTGATGTTTATTTCTCTCGCATGAGATATACCTGATAATGCTGTTGCGACCTCGACCTATCGAAAATGCTCAGAGTACCATTATCGAACGGGAAGTGGCGCCTATGATTTGAGAGAATGCAACGTGGTTGGTTATCTTACGCTACCTTCGAAAGAATCTGGAAGCTTGATTTCCTTCTCCGGGCACCTTTTGTGAGCACAAAGCATCATACTTCTTGTGCAATCTATGAGAAATGAGGGGAGAGCGCGTGCTTGGTTTAAGTAGCGAAGGCAGAGAAGCGAGTACGTGGACATCGGAACTTTCCTCAATGATTGATATGTGTTCAAGCTCCCAACAGAAGGACTGCTATTTCTTGGCATTGGGATCCAACTTTGGTCTCTTATAGCGGAAGAAAATTTCAATCGTTCAAGAAAATTGGGAGCGGGAGGGATGGTGAATCAATTGACAAGCCTCACGAAGTTTTAGTACTTGCAGGAACCCTTTTTCTTGGCACTTCACCCATACACTAACCAGCGATGTCACCCTCCAATTCGGCACCATGATCACTCAGAATCGAGAGATTTGAGAGGACTCTTCTTACAATCATTAAGAGGTGGCCGGTTGGGTTTCGCATGACTTGGAGCTTGTTAGACGTGTTATTATAAAGAGAGTGATACAAGACGAGAGACGGACTTCAAGATCAAAAAAAGGTGGGTCGCACCCTTTGCCGATGAAAGCCCGACAAAAGACGCGAATGCTGAACTTTCGTCTTCATGAAAAAAACGTTCTTAGCACAGAAGAACCAGTCCTATCCGCAACGACCGACTCGAAAGTTTTCCCGGGTCTGTAGCTTGTTTCACCCCTACGATTGCGGTTCTTGATAGGCGCCCAGCAAAACATTGCAGCTTAGACTTTGCAGAACGCAGCGGCTACTGTAAGATATCAACGGTGGAGCTATCGAGCGCTCTTGAACTCTGAGATAAATTTCCTTATTATGCTCATGACAGTAGTACTAGTCGATGGTGGGACGCTAGAACTGATTTGATGGGAGCAAAGGATGGTGAATCGCGTGCTGGCGGGATCCTGCAGAAGCTCAGGGCCAGACTTACGTCCATGTGCTTGCAAGTGCAGATACAGTACTAGTCAGGGGAAAAGTCTGGGACTAGTCCATGATCTGAAAGTTCAATTCGTCGTTGCGACGACAGATAGCGAGGCGAGCAGTCCCCCCAATGAATACTCTCATTGCGAATAAGTATGAGAGGGTACGAGGGTACCGCGTGTGTGGAAGGATTGAGGCACAATCCTACACGGCACAACATGAAATTATTTTGTTCAAACTCTTTTTTCTATCTCTTCATTTCAAATCCTTCCTTTACCCCAGCGCCGATGGCAAATCATCGTCTCCGTAAGGTAGGTGTAGGGGAAGCAACCCGATCTAAGGGGCGCTTTTAGCAACAACACTACTGCTGTAGACTTACACATTGTGAAACGCCTTCATTTGAGGCTGCCAAAAAGTGGCAAGCACGTCTCTTTTCTCAAAAGCAACACTGTATGGTTCGGCGCAACAATTATAAAGATGTGGTAGTACCCAACCTCCCTTTCCTCGTCGCGCCACGTAGCATTTGTGCCCATCTCTCTTCAAATACACTCATTTGTTCTTTCTCAACCAAGTCACTCCTTAGGTAATTATGTATTCGCAGGCCGCTCTTACACTCATTGTTTCTCTTCTTTCTGCCGCCCATTCAGTTGAAGCAGTTGTCGCGTGGACAGTGAATTGTGGTGTACTTAGTATACAGCGCTCTGATCCTATCATTAGCCCAGGAATAGCCTCCGGTCACGTTCATGCTATATCAGGAGGTAATGCTTTTCAAAGATCTATGACTGGAATTGATGCCGCGGTTGATTCTACCGCTACAACTTGCGACAAGTTCACTGATCACTCCAACTACGTATGTTCTCGACCTTGCGTGTGTGATCGCTACTGACTGTCTGGAGTGGGCACCTCAATTATACCATATCAGAGATGATGGCATGTTCGAGATGGTCCCTTATACGGGAGTGGTGAGTTGGAGCGATCTCCTGCGTGACAACTTGGCTAATCAGAGGCACAGAATAGCTATTACAAAAACTACACATGTGCTTATGATCCTACTCAACAATGGTGCCCCCCAGGAGGCAACGCGCAAGCCTTTCCACCCGGATTAAGGATGGTTGCAGGCGATTCAACTCGAAGGTAAGCCGCGTTGCTTCCTCGTCAACAGTCATTTCTGACAACCCTCAGAACCCAAAACAACTCTCTCCAATCCAACCAAGCCATCCTCTGGGAAACTGGAAACAACGGAGAGGCCCCCGGCTTCCCAGCAACCCTCGCCGACAGAGTCCAACTGAACGTCCGCTTTCCCTCCTGTTGGGACGGTAACAACACCGACAGTCCAGATCACAAAAGCCACGTTCGCACCACCCTATCACCCTATCACCCACAGTACCCCTTCTAACATCAGCAGATGGCTTACCCCGACCCCCTCAAAGGCGACACCCAAGGCGGCATGTGTCCCTCCACCCACCCCATCGGCCTGATCTCCATCGGCGCCCAATTCGGCTTCGCAACCGGCAAGCTTGGCCTTACCGACTCCTCTCGCCTCGTCCTTGCCAACGGCGATACCACAGGGTTCGGCGCACATGCTGATTTCATTCAAGGCTGGACCGATCTGCCCGCGCTCCGAGACTCGTTCGCGAATTGCAATGGGAATTTTGATGATTGTGCTTGGAACTCATTCGGCACGCCAGATGGGAACGAGGGCGTGAAGACGAACATGGCCCCCCTTGTCGCGGCGCCGGTGGAGGAGGAGGAGGAGGAGGAGATCGGGTTGAATGGACCGATTTCGAAGTTGCCAGGGGACAATCCGGTGTATGACGCCGCGGCCAGCGTTGTGGCTTCTGGGGTTGCCTCTGTCGTTGCGCCGGTTGTGACTTTGCCGACGTTGTTGTCTACCGCGAGTTCGAGTACTACGGTATTGCCGACGTCGAGCGTGCCTACGACTCTGCTGCAGGTTACAGTCACTACCTCTGCGCCTGCTTCGACTCAACCGTCGACTAGCAATCGATATGTTAAGACTGTGGGTCCACTCATTTCCCATGCTTTCCCGAGCACCACTGACTAGAAGCATAGAAGACGCCCAAGTACATCTATCCACCGAAGATGTGATGACGACAATGTTGCCCATTGTTTCGCGCCCTATTTGCAGCGCTTCTGGGGAATGGCGATGGGTGCTGGAATATACTGTGTGTTTGATCTTGTATCTTCGAGCGGCAGACCTTCGTCGGGAATGAGGGTGTTTCTTCTTCTGTCTGTATATCAAAAGCCTTTGTGCTTACACGAGCGTCTTGAGTTGTTCTAGGTGTAGATTAAGTGCGGATGAGGCGGTTTTCCTTCTTTTGTTCATATATTGAGATACCAATTGTAGATAGTAACTGCTAGACAACTTATTTTGTACTACATCAGCCATTTCGTCGTAGCACCCCAATGTGAATGAAAATACCCTCATCAACGAAAATGTAGTAGCAGACCAAGAGAAACGCTCGTGTTTTAGTATTATGATATTTTTTCGGCCCCCAGGAATTTCGACACTTCAGACGCTCCTAAACTCGCTTCCCCTGGCCCATTCAAACGCCATTTTAGTCGCTCCCCCTGTCAATTGGAACGCCCCTCAAACAATACTCTCGACACCCCTCTCCTCCTGTGCAATGACATGATAACCAAAATCTACCTCCCCAACCAACTCCCTCATCAACTCCACAATCCTCCCCACGCCGTGACTCACCGCACGCTGCGCAACCTCAATAACAACTACAGCTCTATAACCCTCTTCATTAATATTACTCAATCCTAAGACACTAATATCCTCCTCGTCACCTTCACTTTGGATAGTTGGGGCTCGGTTCGAAAGATCCGGGAGCGTAGGAACGGAGAGGTAGGGTGGGAGAGCCTGGCCGTTTTTGATGGAGGCGGAGAGGAGGGCGAAGAGGGTTGTGAGGGCGTGGGAGGAGGTGAGGGTTTGCCGGTGTTGGTGGGTGAATGTTTGAAGCCAAGTTGAGGAGGGGGAGGTGTTTTTGAAGGTGTTTGATGCGTATGCAATTATGGTTAGGTAGTATGTGATACTATATTTATGTCAATACGATAGCCCTGTTTGAGGTTTAAGGGACGGGGTGTTGGCGTTTACCTTTGCACCTCATCCACAAGCTCCTCGTAAATCTCCTTCGGGAAGTCTCCACCAAACTTCGGCTCAAAAGCCATAAGTCCCAGGTTCCCTTTGATCCCATTAATTAACGCAAATTGCTTATCCAGCAACTTCCCCCTCGCTCTATCTAGTTCCTCGCCATGAGCTACTATGCCCTCACCGCCCTCGGCAACTTGAAGACGCTGATCTATCGTGGCTGAGACACAGCTCAGATAATTAGCGAGGAGGAATAATGAACCTCCAAGAGAACGGCGAAGTACCGAGGCTTCGGTGAGGGGGACAGGGAAGATGGTCCAGATGTAGCCGACGAGGACGCCGCTGCCCACGGTGAGAAGGCGATAAGGGGCTAGTTGGTAGGTCGGGTAGAAAGGCTGGCCAATTGCTGTGGCTCTTTGGAGGCCGATGACGTTGACTTGGAGTTCGTAGCCTGTAGGAGAGGTTGAAGGTTAGCAAATTTTCATCCAGATTCGTTGATATGTTCAAGGTAATTTGGTACTTGAGAACCTCTTGAGGCTTCTCTATCTCGTAGGAACAAAAACACCGCCGTATTGCAACCAAATCAGAACCTTATATATTTCAATCGTCGATCCGAGCTATCAGATTGAAGCCCCAGACCAGAAAAAGAACCGCTGCATTCAAGGCGCTTCGACCGCCGGCCAGGCTTGTGTAACACAGCAACACAAGTAACAATATAAACCCACTCACCAATAATCAGCACATGCGTCAAAGCACCCGCAACAATCGCAACCAAGAACCTCGGATACTTGGCCGCAAAATAAAAGTAAAACATCATAAAGAAGAAGAACACTGGAATGACCCCGCCCACCTTCTCATCCACAATATACCAATTGATGTAAGCCCCAATCATACCAAACAGCGTAAACGTTAAATTGCCGAACAAGTTAAAGACTGAACTTCCAATCGTTGGATTCATGCCGATGGAAACCATGACAAGACACCACACTACTCTCTGTTTAACGAAGAAAACGTGTGTGTTTTTCAGGTACGCAAGGATACCTACACTCATCACCGCAATGGAGACTCGAAAGCCGAAAACCACCGGTCCCGAGCCAAAGAACTTCGGGATCTTCCTGATATGGTTTCCTAACACTTGGCCGAAATTCTTCGGTGGCAGGTGTTCAGGGTCTCGTGGGGATTGGAACGAGTCTCCAAGTTGGAAAGTCTGCTCGCCACTTGCGCCTGGATCTACGTCTTCGGAGGGATTCTCGTCGCCGTCGAGGATACCTTTGAACCATTTCGTTAGTGTTTCGAGGGTGGGGATTATGAAGCGTTTTTTGGTCATGGTGCCGTCTGTGACTTTGGTGTCGGCGAAGCGGACTGCGAGGAGGATTGCTTTTGAGGTGGAGTAGAGAAGGTATTCCATGTAAAGGATTATGTGTAGGCGTGCTGAGGCTAGACTTTCCCGAGTTGCTAGGTGTGGATTTGGAGGTTGCGTTGGAAGGTTCTCCTGAGCATGGTTCTTAGCAGATTGGAAGGCTGAAACCAAGCCTCGCTCTTGCGCCCACGTTTGAAGTTCTTTGGATCTGCTCTCTCGAGACTCATCTATCGTACGTTCTAACATGTCAGCGAAGCTCCCCTTGTTCTCGGAGTCTTGCCCCTTTTCTAGATCCGCATCTGCTGATCCAGTATTAGTTGCCTTCTTCCCAGGTACAAGTTGTAACTGGACTAAGATATGCATGATGCTTTCGTCGAGTAATTGAGCCATATTTTGGAACGATACCCTTGCACCCTGAACGAGTTCAAGCCACTCCTTGTTCTCGATATCCAGAGCTACTTGGGACAACGAAGCAGAAGAGGGTTCCGCACTGCGTCCCCGCTTGTCCATTCTCACGGATATGTCAGCAATCGTCGACAAACTTGCTGCTGGGACCATGATGCCTCGAAGAAGACTATGCAACGAGTCAATGTCTTTGCCATCGAGAAGACCATATGCCGTTTCTCTCTTGGCAAATACAAAGTCTTCTCGTAGCTTGGAGCCGAGCATGAGGATGCCTGCCGTCGCAGTCTTCAATTCGGATTGCATCGATTTGAATAGGTCGTTGCCCTCTGAGCTGGTAGTCCCACCGCCAGAATCCGAGGCGGGATTGTGGATGACAGGTTTGCAAATCCGCGAGTGCTCCAAAGCCTCCACAAATGCAACCTGTTTCTTGAGCAATCCTCTACAGCTCTGCAGAAACCCAACCGTCTCCCCAAAGAACACCATCCGAGATGAAACAGGAATCACCAAAAGACAAACAGCCGCAGAAATACCTTGTCCCGTCAGAAACGCATAGAGAATCTCCCTCACAAATTGATGACTGGCCTTTATGGTTGGCTGTAGTGGACCGTAGGTGAATCCAACCATAACCAAGATCGTGTACTGAATTGACGGAATGGCGAAGACTGGTCGCGCAGCTCGCAAGGTGTTGATAGCCCAGACATTGAAAACGAGGAAAATAGCATTTACTACGGAGGCAGAGGAGTTATATCCTCGAAAGACTGCGGGCGATGCTCCTGCCGGTGTGGTGTGTTGACGGGCTTTGATGGCGGCCCACTGACCGAGGACGACCATACCAGCAGCGAAGCATGTCATGAACTAATGAATGAATTAGCATTGCTATTATCAGATATCCGCCCTAGTGCATAGCAGGAAATCTAAGCCCTTCACACCTCCAAACCCACCAAACATAAAAGCAAATCTCAAACTCACAACCGAGACGCCTAGGTTCATCAAGAACTTCCCCCTCGGCAAGATGGGCACCGTAGTAATGGAGACGATAATAATTAAATATCCGAGGTTCACATAATTCTCCGCGACCTCTTTCGATTGGAATATCGCCATGGCAATGGTCGCTGCCACGGCTGGCTTGAGCATTATCATGAAGGTGAATCCATCGATACCGATTTTCGTCCACGCCCTCTTCCAGAGCGGGGGCTTCTTGCTCGATGGAGGTGACGCAGCATCTTGGGAATTGGCGATTGAGGTTGGAGTTTGTTTTGTTGGTGGTGCTGACGCCTGAGAAGATGTCGGTATTGGATCGTGATCTTCGCCTCGTGTCGAAGCGGGCGAGGGCTCTGATTTGTTCGACATTGTCAGCCAACTACTGCTTGCTCTGTGGCTCTCTAGCAGACACGCTGCGTATCAATGTTGCTCCTCTCGAAACTCAAAGAAGCACATTCGAAGAAGCAAGAAAATCCTACAACCCAACGTACAAAGTTGCGTCTCAAACTCCGGATGACAACACGGACTTATAGCTTTCGTGCAGAAGAATTGAGATGAGAGCACAGAGGCCGCCAACCATCATACAATGAGCCTCCGGGGAAGCCCTATGGCTGGGGCACAGTGATGACTGTGCAGGCCGTTACCTCGAAATCAAATGAGTAAACCAAGAACCCTGAAAATGAACCTACACCGACCTTTACGGAGGTGAGCATCTTTCCGTCGAACACACTCTCATTGAGCTGGACAAGACATTTTGATGCCAGCAATAAGGCGATGCCGAACATGTAGAATTTCGAGAAGCTTATTCTTTTCGAGTCCACAATTACGGACTCGGCATCAATGCCAAAATTCATTGGTCGTAGCTACCCTGGTCATGATCCTGGCCATGATCCTGGCCATGATCTTGGCCCACGAAGTCCCGGGTCGAATCAGTCACATCTCACATGTGATCCGGGAGCATCTTCAGAATCGTCAGCCGGTGCTCATGAAAGACGAGGTTCAGATCGAGGATAACCTGAGAAGTGCGGGAATAGACTTGACAAGCCGAGTCATGCAAGTTGTTGTGGAAAGAATCAGACAACGTCGCGTGTTTTTCGCATTGAATCTTTTCTCGACGCGTCGTTCAGTGGACCCAGGGCTTGGCAAATTATAGGGTTCACGTGATGAGCTCTCCTTGACCTCGCTACCGTTTCGCCCTCGCCGACCTCCCTACCCTAGCATTGCATCAAATCCAAGCGTAAACATATCGAGAAGAGATAAAAATTGCGGAGTACATTTGAAAAGGGAGGTAAGGTTACCCCTTTAGGATACTTTCATGTCGTCTTGCAATAACATACTAACAATGGCCATCATCCAACCTCTATTCAGTCAGTATAATTGTTCCAGAAAGAGATTCTGGAATGAAGACGATTGAGATTGATGGAGAAGATATGCGACCAGACGAACCACTTTACGATATGCCACAAAAGTATACCCTTACCCCTTCCGGAAGCACTCGGGAATGCACGATTGACTTCGATTCCCAACTCGTCGTAGACCAAGACTTGAGCCTATCCGATCTTTCTACAGAGAAGGAGTTAAGTGTATCACTCCGTCTGGGGACGCCATGGTCGTCTACATTACCACAATGTGGACAGTCTACCTTTGGTAGTATGTGGAGGTGAGATGGAGGTGATGGAGGTGATGGAGGTGATGGAGGTGATGGAGGTGATGGCGGTGATGGCGGTGATGGCGGTGATGGTGGTGATGGTGGTCCAACGGGGGTAGAAAGACAGTAGACAACCACCGTGGAACTTCATGAGATTGAGCATTCGGTCCGTCAAAAGTATTTAAGAGCAAATATACCCAAGATTGCAGTAGCTAAACTAGTAAAACTCCTTTACATGAAGCCCGGTCTATGCGAGACTGCAATACCACATGCGAGCATTGCATGTAGTTCAGCTACAGGAAACTCCGCTCCCTCTACTTAAGGATCGTAACATACAGCCGTCAGAAGTAACGAAGAGAGGAGGTTGACATCATGCCCATGTGGCAACCTTTGGATGAATTGCCCAACAAAAGAAATGGAGCGGCCGTCGATATCCCACAAGCACTCGACCCATCTAGCCACGGCCAGTACGATCCCCACCCGAGTGAAGCCCAAACCTTGATGAACATGATCGCGGACCATGAACAGAGTTTTGAAGTCGACGACGACACTCACGCGTCATTCTTGGCCTTCTTCTTTCGCGAGCTCTTTGGCGCACTCTTTGGTGTCTCAGCTTGTTCCTCGGAAGCAGCAGCGGCCTCCAGACTCTTCTTCGTCACTCTCTTGCGCTTCTTGTCGGGGGTCTTCTCTGGCTCGGGTGCCGGCGCAGGAACTATGGCAGGCGTAGGCACGATGGTGTCGGCCTCTGCAACGGGGGTCTCTTTGGTAGCTTTGTTCTTGCGGGCCGACTTTGCCTTGGGGGCCTTGGTTGCGACCACTGGTGGAGGGGTAGGCTCTTTCTCTGGCTCGCCTTCGGCATCTTCGTCGTGGAGAATGTTGGCCTCGCCGACCAGCTGACCATCCGCCGTGGCATCCACACCAATGTTGTGTTCCTCGCAGTACAGAGCCGCATCTTGGTCCGTCATCTCCTTGGCTTCCAGATTGCCATTGCGATACGAGTGCATGCGTCCATTGTAGAGACGAAGGTTGTCTTGATAGGCATTGCTCCAGAGCTAGTACACATTAGCACGCGGGTCGAGGAGAGGGTGAATTCAGGAACACGGACCTGCTTGTCGACGAGACTCATGGTCGCCCATCTCCTGGTCCCTTCGTTGCTGACTTCCCCTTTCGCAAATGCAGGCCCAAGGTCCCCAGCGATGATGGGACGCGCAGTCTGCATGTAGAGGAAGAATGGGGTGAGAGGGCGTTTGGGTGCATTGGGATCATGTTGTCTCTTCTTGCGCTCTGGCTTGCCATTTGGTGCCGGCTCCGTGGTCGCGGTGGGTGTGAAAGGCTTCATGGCTACTACTGGGCTGGGAACACTTTGAAGGTCCCCCAGCAAAGCTGGATTGTCGCCGAGCTTGCTCAAGCTGGAGTCGATCTCGGAGCTTGCGGCATGGTCACCAAGGACGGCGTTGGTGTGCTTGATGTATGCGCTCGAGAGGGTTTGGATGGCATCTTGAAGAGTCGCGAGTCCGGTAACGACCTTTTCCCAAATTAGTGTTTGTTGCGCAAGATAATCACTGTCAATGTCAAGCTGATGGTGCTTGCGCGATGGTGGCATGGCGCGAGGTTGATGACGCGAACGAGGTAAACAATGGTGGCGCGAACATGCAGCGTGCTTCAACTTTGAAGTCACGGTGACATATGCAGCGATGTTGAGATCGCGTCGACGACTCGATGGTCGCGAACCAGGCAGACGTGGTGATCAAAGGCACGGGTGGATGCGAACGAGGGAGGGGGGGGTGCTGTCGAGTAATAATGGTGGTGGTGGTGATGGTGGTGGTAGTAGTAGTAAGATGACCGCGACAGCAGTGCCCGTGATCGATGATACTCACGAAAGGAATGAAGAAGCATGGGAGTTGGTCTAGGAAAAGTCGAGGGAGAGTGAGGAGGTGGGTGTGAAGAGGAAGAGGAAGAGGAGGAGAAAGAGGAAGAGGAGGAGAAAGAGGAGGAAGAGGAGAAGCAAGAATGCAGAGAAGAGAGAGAATGATTAGGCTTACCGAGTCGCGAGTGCGAATATACGCATCGACATCGATGCTGATCTGATTCTTTTTGATTTCGGCTGCCTTGCCTTTCGCCATGTTGAGTGGTGTTTGTGTTTTGGTGGGTGATGGTGAAGGTGATGGTGAGGTGATGGTGAAGGTACTGGTGAGGTGATGGTGAAGGTACTGGTGAAGGTAATGGTGATGGATCACTGAAAGGTTGTGATGATAGTGAATGTTCAGCAC
>LLCE01000235.1:0-28004 GCA_001414415.1 Hymenoscyphus repandus | reverse complement strand
TCGTACTTAATTAAATATAGTAACTAAATTATATTATTTATTATATAGTTATTATTACGAGCTAAGCTTCTAAGCCTAGTAACCTAGTAATAGTCTATATACTTCTATATAGCCTATAAACTATACTTATTACTTAGCTATAGTATAGTTAAGTACCGAATCGTAATAGCTATAGTAATAGTTCTAGTCGGGGGGTCCTCTAGTCGCCGTAAGGCTACTAGCTAACTATCCCGGTATACTATATTATAGTCTCGGTTAAAGGTAGGATCTAGCCTTTTTATACTTTCTATAAAGTAGTTAGGGCAGTTAATATCCTAATAGGTCTAATAGTATTATTTTTTAAAGAAATCCTTATATCTCTATTTCTCTCTCTCTCTTAGGTACTAGTCTATAACTTCCTTCTAACTATCCCGGGTTTTAGGGATATCTTTTAGGACTGCCTTCCCGAATTTCCTATAGACTATAGTAAGTTTCCTATTATCCGGATTTTAGAATATAATCTTCGTAGATATATAATATATAACTAATTAAAAGTTACCTATTATACTCGTAGCCTTTCTTCCTAGGTAACTAAAATCCTTCTTCTTCTTAAAAGGGCTATAGATATTATATAATTACTAGTTCTTCCTATTACGGAAACCTATATAATCCTAGGTTTCTCCGACTTTAGAGTATTATAGGTTCTCTTCCTTTCCTTTCGAGTATTCTTATATTACTTCCTTTATAGCTTCTAACTAGTTTAAGCTAGTATCGCTCTCTTAGTCTTCTTCGGGAATTAGTATCGTAATTTCTTTTATTTATCTATCTTTTATTCTTCTATAGAACCCGACTATTCCTTACGTTCTATTAATAACTACGAAGCGTCCTTCTAACTCGAGTTTCTCTCCTATTACTCCCGAGTAGTAGTTATCCTTATAAACTACTAGTTTAAAAACGTATTAGGACTAAATATTTCTTTAGTTCTTTTAACCTATATATTCCTAGATTTCTCCTATTTCGGGTAGCTAGGACGTAGTTAGTATATCCGATTCTTCTCCTACGTAATTAGAATACTTAGAGTCTTCCTCCTCTAATAAGTTTAGAAAGGCCTCCTAGTTCTCCTATCGTTTATTATTAGTTAGTACTATCTTCTACTATAGAAGTATATATCTCTAGTTTACCTCTAAGACTCTAATCTAACTATAGATTCCTACTTCCTCGAGTTCTTCTATAGTAAGCTCGGTTCTATAGGTTATAGCGACTACCTTAGTTATATTATATCTACTCTTTCCGGTTACTTTTACCTATTTCTTAGGTAAGCTCTTATAATCTTTAGCTATATACCCCGGTTTTTTATATTTTAAATAAAGCTTCTTCTCGTAGAGCTTATTTCGTTTTTCTAGACTTATTCCCTTTTTCTAGGTAGCGCTAATATTCTTTCCGGATTTATAACGTCCTAAATAGCGCTTCTCTTTTCTATATCTATATCTCTAGTTTAGTTCTCTATAAAAATTCCCTTTCCGGAGCTTAGTTATTCTATTATCTAAGTAAACTAGTCTTTTAAATATTTCTAATATATCTATAAAGAATATATCTTACTTCGCGATTTCTTCTCTAATATAGGATTTAAGTCCTTACTTAAAGAATTTAGATAGGGCTAGGTCGTCCTATCCTATCTTAGTAGCGTACCGCTAGAACTTAGTAGTATAAGTAATAACTAATCCGGTCTACTTTAAGTTAAGTAGCTTCCGAATAGCTATTTATTATATATCGATATCTCTAAATATCCTTCTAATCTTATCTATAAATCCTTAGAATATCCTAAAGATTTTCTTAGTTATTAGTTAAAAGCCGATTACTTCTCTATTTATAAATAGATCTTTAATATAAGATTAGATCTATTCCTAAGCCTGTCCTTATAAGTAAGAGGCGGCCTAGAGTCCTTTATAGGTCTAGCTAGCGAATTTAGCGTTATTAAAGGCGAAGTATATAGTTATTTATAAGATAAAGTATTCTAGTTTAGTTCGGTCTTTATTATACTTATCTAGTAAAGCGACTCGGAGTAATTTATTTATCTTAATATTAATAACTAGAGCGTCTAGTATAGGTTCGTCGTCGCTATCGTCGCTATCGTTATCTTTAGCGGGCTACTTACCCTTCTCCCTCTTCTTCGGTTTAGGTAGTAATATCGATAGTATAAGGTTAACTTAACTAGTAGTAGGGCTAGCTAAGCTAGGTCTATTATTTAGAGCTATAATAAATAGTCGAACTTACTTCGAAGCGGAGGTACTTAAAGTATCACGATTCGGCACTTAACTACCCTATAGCTAAGTAATAAGTATAGTTTATAGGCTATATAGAAGTATATAGACTATTACTAGGTTACTAGGCTTAGAAGCTTAGCTCGTAATAATAACTATATAATAGATAATATAATTTAGTTACTATATTTAATTAAGCACGAAGCTCCTATCTAATAGGTAAAGACCTAGACTATATACTTAAGGGAGCGCGAGGGTCGCTAGTCGACCCTTTCGTTCTAAGTCGACTCGGTCGCCTATCGACCTAGTCGACCCTAGTATCACGTAATATTAAATACTATAAAATCCCTGGACCGCTTACTATTTCGTAATTGGTCCTTTCTCTATAACAGTCTAAGGTCTCCTAGAGGGTGTTTTACCTCTTAAGCCTAAGGTCTTAGAGCTATACGTAACTAATCCCGTGATTTATTATACTTAGTAATAGTCTATATACTTCTATACAGCCTATAAACCACACTTGTTACTTAGCTACAGGGTAGTTAAGTGCCGAATCGTGACAGAACTATACGTTACTAATCCCGTAATTCGTTATATATAGTATATTATATAAGTTATAGGCCGCTTTAAGAGATAAAAATTAGCCTTTTTTATAAGCCTATATAGCTAAAATAATTAGGCCTTCGTTTCAAGTTATTTAGATAATAATTAATTCAGTTATTAGTATCGTTATAAAGAGTGTCACGAAAGTATAGGGGGACTAACACGGGTCTCTTACGTGTACGGGTCGCTTACTACCTACGTTACTTTAAAACCGCAAGAGCTGACTAATCAACCATTGTCGCAATCAAGTTAAAACCCCAAGTAAGCATGACGGAGAATATCACCTTCAACGCCAGTCAAATTCAAGATGGTTCGGCCACTAACCGCGCGCCATCGTGATGAAATTTTTGACGATGCGCCGCTCCTATCAGCAGTTGTTGTTGACAAAGACGACGTTACCCCAATAGAAAATGATGCTAGCTCGAGAAGATCCTCTCTGTCAATGTTGATCACCTCTTTCATGGCTATTCACTTCTGCTTGGCATTCTGCGACCTGGTTTTAGTCGTCCCTTTAATTAAGCTGTTTGAGAATTCGCTTTGTATCACTTATTACAACTTTCCCAATGGAGATTTTAATCCAGAGTTGTGCCAAGTTATCGAGGTTCAGAGGCCCTTGGCCAAGATCAGGGGTTGGAAATCAATGTTCGATGTTATTCCAGGTAAGTATCCTCACAGGGGGCGATTGCAGTCCTAACTGTACAAAGTCTTGCTTGTCACTATTCCCTTTGGCAAGCTTGGTGATCGATTCGGACGCAAGAAAATCATTGCACTTGCGCTCGTTGGCGTTCTTGGGTCACTTTCAGAGGTTTTCCTTGTTTGTGAGACCCCTTCACCTTCAATATGCTCTGGCCATATCTCATGTCTCTAGGCGCATTTCCTAGGATCTTTCCGATTCAACTAGTATGGCTTTCGTCAGCGATTCTCCTATGCGGAGGCGGCTTGAACTCTGCATCAGCATATATGTGGGGATGGGCTTCGGAGTCAATCTCACCTGCTGATAGGTGAGTTTGTCCTTGACGGACTGATGCCACTTACCTGATGTACCTCTAGGAGCCATGGGTTCTACTATATATTCGCGGCGTTCTACGTCGCAGAGATGGTCGCGTCTTTCATTGCTACTATAACCACCGACATATCACCTTGGATACCATGCGCTCTAGCAATTTTATCTGTACTGCTGTGCCTAAACCTACTTGCTCTTATACCAGATCCAGCCATACCTCTGGGCGATATCTGCCCTTCAGACGAGACCAATGGCACACATGTTGTATCGAGCATCAACCCTTCCCTTAGCTCGGCATTAAACCGAATCAAAGAGGTTGCATCAAACAGAAACGTGATTTTCACGGTTCCGGTGTTCCTCGTCGGTATTCTGAGATACACAACTCTCAATATTCTGATCCAGTACGCACACGTGCGTTTCAAGCAAAAGATTTCTGCAGGTGCGGCATTCTACACCGAGACCGCTGTTATCAATATTGTCTTGTTCTTGTTCTTAATCCCTCGCCTGACTGCGTACATCCGCATCGAGTACACAGTCGCTCCTGAGGTTATAGACTTATTTCTCGTGAGATGCAGTGTCATTTTTATGTGCCTTGGTGCTCTTGCTATTGGCGTTTCTCCTAGCAAGACGCTTCTGCCTTTTGGTAAGTCATCGAGCACTCATTGGGTATGATCTGACATTACCAGGGGTGTCTATATTTGCAGCAGGATTCGGAAGTCGCGTATCTGGCATAGCTCTAATATCATATTGGATTGCAGATGATGCAAAGCCCATCATATACGCGGCTATTACCGTTTTCGAAAGTATTGGTCACGCTTGTATTGATCCCTCGATGCAGCAAATATTCGCAGCAGCATTAAGCCTTCCTGAATTTTGGCTAGCTATGCCCTTCTTTGTGGCTTCTGTAGGTTTTTGTGGTCCAATTTGAACCAAGATTCTAACCCGAGTAAGGCATTATATTTTGTGGCAGCCATTTCCACACTTTTGATAAGAGTAGAGGACAATGGTGATAGCGATGATCACACATGCCATCAGGACTAGATGAGAAGTTGAACCTAGCTTGCTTGATATCCAGTCTGACAGGAAGGTTGCAAATGTTAGATTGCCATTTTGCACCCCATGGGGAATCGGTCTGTCAAAGCTAGTTTCAGCACATTACATCGAATTCATAGGCTTGATTCAGCTCGTCATTTTTCGAATAACCTCTGAAAAAAACGCAATGTTTTGATTTGGCAATCATGTACAACCTTTATCTCAAATACATATGAGGCGTTGAATGTTATATCTTATGATTTCATTATAAGCTCTGCGATGCGGTACAGGTCTAAACATTTACAGCACAAGCTGATATAACATTGCTTTGAGGTATATAGACAGCTTCCGCTTCAGTTCAAACCTAGCTAGGGCATATTAAAGAGCTAACTGGCGAGGCAATATGACGGAACTGCAGCATATCCTGGAAAATGCCCCTGAGTAAATTTAAATATGATATATATTGGATGCTGATGAAAATGAAGCGGAAACTGGACCTGGAATACATATGGTAAGGTACTTTACCATTCTATAAACTCATAATTTAAAAAAATATTGAGAATGGGGCATCTTTTAAGGTTAACTTTGGGAACTTTTCACCATTGAGAGCGGCGGAAGATTGAACTGGATACTCAATGTATGAACTTTACTACACCAAGCGACCTGCGGCATGCGAAATACCTCACAAGAAAAAAGCCGCCCTCCATTACACTCATTATATCCTCCCTCATAACTATTATTATTCGACGATATGCCTTACGCATATGTCAAATAGCAACAGTGCTCTACCTACATTTAGTGGGGGTAGTTTATTGTTTCTTAATTATTACGAGCTACTTCGTCTTCTAATCACTGTCCTAAATAACCACGAAGGGGACTTTCTTGTGACAATCCTAATGAGCAATCAAAGATATTCGCTCTTAATGGATATATTATCTCATGCCAAACTATAGTAGACAAGTACGGCTGAGGTAACAAGCCAATAATAACGGCACACTTAATTTCATAATTGACTGGGTAATCGAAGATACACTCCATGATCCACAGAATAATAACACCTTCACACCGCGCTCACCTAGGATACACCCCCGCCCCTTCTCTGGCCTTTTCGGTCCTCACCTAGCGCTATAGACACAAACGCAACCCCCCCCCAAATCCTAAGCCCCCATGATCACAGTCCTAATGGGACCTCCCATTTCCTGCCGTCTCCTTTCATCTCCTGTCAAGCGCTTTCTGACGGGACCCGGCGTTGGGCGTGGGACATAAGTATACCATGGCCACGAGGTCCTAGTTGGATCACCTAGAACCTGTCTTTCTTCAATGGCAGCAGGAGCTGGGGTTGGGCGTGGTACATAGGTAAACCATGGCCACGAGGTTCTGGTTGGATCACCCAGAACTTGCCTTTCGTGAACAGCCGCAGCATCCCTCGTTGGAACCTCGACTGGAGGGAATTCTGTCGGCCAAGGGTAATCAGTTCTGGTTGGATCACCCAGAACTTGCCTTTCGTGAACAGCCACAGCATCCCTCGATGGAACCTCGATTGGAGGGAACTCTGTCGGCCAAGGGTAATCAGTTCTGGTTGGATCACCTAGAATCTGTCTTTCTTCTCTCATTTCCCCATCTCGCTCCACCACGGCGGCATTTTCTCTAGGAATCTGAGGATTTCTGGTCGGATAAATTGTCCACCCTCCTGTTCTCGTAATTCCTCCAGGAAGTTCTTGTCTCTTTTCCTCTTCTACCACGTGCGGAGGATAGCCCGGGTATGTAGGGAGTGGTATTGGATATCCTGTTGGCTTGCCCGTTGGCTTTGGCGGAGTAGTGGGTGTTGGCTTGGTCGTAGGAGAGTAGGGAGGGGCGACTGTTGGCTTACTTGTAGGTGGTACGGGGATATCAGGCGTTGGGCTTTGAATGACTGTTCGAGATGGAGAACCTAGGATAGGCGTAACTTGTCGCTTGTCCACGGGCACGGTCAGAATCGAGGCAGTGCGTGTTGTATACGGGCCGCTCCACACAACCGAGCGAGTTACTACTTCTATATCACGAGCCAAAGGTACTGTCATGATGGGAACCGTCCGAGTGGTATCAGGTCCGCCCCACACAACAGAGCGTGTATATCTCCTGCCAATAGGCACGGTGATGACAGGAATTGTCCTAGTTGTATCAGCACCACCGTAGCTTGTCGAACGGCTAGGTTCAGCACCTCCATAGCTTGTCGATCGGCTGGGGCTCGCCCAGGGATCGGTGATACATGTCGTTGTCCCAGCGTCAGGTGGAGTGGCTGTACTTGGTTGTGCGTACGTTGTACTTGTGCTTGAAGAAGCCGGTGGCGTGTAAGGCGGATCCGTGATTGCCGTTGGACTTGCGGATGAGGACTTCGAAGAGTGCGGTGGCTGCTTGGTAGGGAACGGGTGGTCAGGAGTCGGCGACTGAAGCACAGTCCGGGTTGGCCAGCCAATCTCCTGTGGTTCCCTCCTATCGATAGGCACTGTCAGCACCGGGGGTGAAGTTCTTGTTGTGACGGGAGCAGGATACGTATATGTGATCCATGTCGTAGGCTCTTGTGTCGTCGTTGTTTTTGAAGACCTGGAAGACTTGGATGGGTGCGGATGATGAGTGGGCCACTTTCGAGTCGTGACTGCTGTGGGGCTTTGGTAAACCGTTCGAGATGGAGAACCAAGCACTGGCCCAGGATCTCCAGTGGGCGGCAAGTTGCCCTCGTCTCTTGAAACCGTCTCAATCGTTTGTCTTTTGGCCGGCTTCTTCGTAGTGACGGGTGGTTTTTTGCTTGTGACTGTTGACTTTTTGGTAGTTATGGGCGGCTTAGGGGTCGATGTAGGCGGTTTAGGAGTGGTAATAGGTGGAGGAGATGGAATATCAGCACTCCTGCTGATGGTGACAATTGAAATTTGGGGCTTCCTTGCTACAAGACTTGCCTCAGCATCTCGGCCATGGAGGGTAATTGTAGTCGGTTTACAGCCTTTTGTACTTGTATAGCATGGAACCGTAAAGGTCCAGGCCGTTTGACGAGATGTTATTGGCTTCGTGCCCGTGACAATAGTTTGCGGCAATGCTGCTCCAAGACATACTGTTGCCAAAGCCGGTAATATCAGAGCTAGGTGAAACATGTTGTTTCTGGTCAAGTCAGCATAGTACTTTAAAGCTGGTGTTGGTTGTTTACTTGCTGCGCTACTACTGCATCAGCTCTTTCGCCTCGAAAGCTCTGATGTGAAGATTCCCTTCATGGAATACCACTCCCTTCTTGTAGAGATCGAGGTAGGCCATAGCTAGATGACCTTGTGATCTTTTAAACGCCACGATAACGATACGAGTTGAGATAGTGCCGACTTTTCAGATCGTCACAGAAAAGAGCTGCATGTAATTTGCATACAATCAAGGCAACCATAATCGTAATAACCATAAACAACACAAAGCGAATAAGGTTCAATCAATTAAAGTAAACTTGCATTCACATAGCTTAAAATAGAATAATCCTCGAATCAAAAGTTAGGGTGCAAGAAGTTCTCATCTATTCAAATTAGCCATATGCCGAACCGACAGCCTGATTAGACAACATCAACCCACCATATAAACGTGTCTATTCCCTCGGGACGCCCGCAAGTATATGTTTACGCCACAGAATAAATAGCAGATAGGCTACCACCTCCATTTGGACCCTGTCCCTCCGGCCCTCCTAAATTGATAACAAAGTTCCACGTTTTAGTGATTAAGCTTCGACCTACTACTGACATATCTCTGGGAATCGCCAAGCAGGCCTGCTATGAGCGTCCCCAAATGCTGCTCCAGTATAATTAGTGCTACGAATGCCTGAATCATCGTTCAAAGTGTGTCTAAAGGACCGTTTTTTGAAGCCTCGGCTTTAGCAAAAGCAGCAAAAGTTTGGACAACTTGTCCATCTCATCCTAGACCTAGTATAAATCTGCATGATTGCCCTTGCATCGAGAGAATTTCTCGTGTAAAATGACACTGTACGAAGCTTTGGTATCTCACAATTTGAGTCCGATACTACCCCAAAGATATGGTAGTCTTCCAGCTCGGCACCTGAACTGCAGATCGCCTTTGAGGACCACGTTGTGTTATTCCGCATTGCCTCTTCTAGGTCAACGATTTCCCCGAGCGCAATGATGTCGTGACACCTACTGCGGAGGCATAGCGGGATTTGGCCATTGATTCGTAGGTGTTGAGTGTAGCGGGAATGTGAGTTATGTGCTCAAGACTCTCTAGCTTTTCCGAGGCTAGTAGCGGGCATTTTACCAGTACGAGATGCACGGTGTCATTGGAAATTCTGGCCTGATGTAGAATCATTCGAACGGAGACCTATGCATGTTCCGGGTTGCCAATTCCGTGAGGCTCGAGCCGTCGTGATCTTCCGGTTGCTGCCTGGAGAAATGTCGAGATTGGTTCTTCTTCACGGAGAAAGTCACGTGAGGGATCAGGACTCCCTCGGTGCCTGAAGGTAGGGACATGGGCGAATTAGCAAAAATCGAATATCGAATATTTTGACTGGGTGACTCGTCATACCACCAGAGGAAATCGTGATTGCAGAGTGCGGATTGCGGAATGAGTAGTGTCCAGACGTCGGTGCTGAGAATTCGGGAGAAATCATTCACACAACCATTGCCTACTTTAGGCCCCATAATCGTGTAGATTGCCTCTACAGGTGGTCTTTTGTATACACCAAAGGATGGGAAGGTCAGATTAAAGGAATTTCTCTACCGAATTGCGAGACTAAGGTACAGAAAAATCTATGGAATTGGGAAAGCTCCGTCAAAATCGTTGCCATATGCCTCCTTACATGGAGATCTTGCTTGATGTTTCAACTATTGAGAGAGTGACAGCACACCTCAAGCCCTTGGAAATGGGATTCTCCAGATAAGAATTTCCTCCTAAATTCGCAGCTTGGATGCCACAATTTGGTCTGGTTCTAGCAATTGCGGATGTGGATTCAAAATGGTACATGGACGAACAATACCCTGATAACCGCCATAGAGTACCACATCATTACAATATCTACCCATTACAAAGGTTTATGCCATAGTTGGGATTTGGTAAAACAGGCGCTGGAGGCTAATGGCAGCTTTCGAAAGTCCGTCTTCACGACGATCGGCGAAACGTATAAAAGAATTGCTTTTGATGTCGCCGCTTCCGCCAGCTCGGATGCCAAATTGTAGTACAACGACTTCAGCATCGAAGCCCCTGGTCTAAAAACCTCAGCAGCTCTAAATATCGTCAGGAGTCTCTAATAATCTGGGACCAAGATCGATGTCATAGGACAACAGTCTCACACTTCTACACCCTCACAAGAAGTTCAGGTTGCCAATCTCGAATCTTTTATATCCCTTCGTGTTGAGGTTGCTATTACCGAATCATATACTTGGATGACTCTACCTAGTACTGCAGCCCTGGGATCTCAACACACTATCGACTGTTAAAACGGTGCATCGGCTTGTATGGCTGTGTGAGACTGTGTTGGAATAACCGTCTGCTGTAATACTCTATCTATTATACTGAGATACCTATGGATATTCCTTTGCTTATATGCCTTATAAGACAAAGGATATCTTCCGAGTAAGGAATGTCTATATACAAAGACACATCTGCTTATGACGATGATATGCTACTTAAATTCTAATCACATGTGAAAGAAGTGACGGACTTATAAGTATATTTCACACTGTTTGGAACTTTAGCGATAAGATAGGTTTATGGCAGTCCTTAATATCCTTTCAAAACTTGTTTGGAGTATCGAGGAGGCTATCGCGTGTCATCTAAGGGTAAATGAGCATTGTGACTTTCTTACCTTGCGAAACAACATGCTCAATTCTTTATAAACGATCATAGAAATTGCGTGATAATCAATTTGGATGCTCTTCACACCCCCACCCCCCAAACATCCCTTACTAGCCCGTGCTGCAAGATAGATACCCATTTTTTTACTAGGCCTTTTTTCTTAGCAGTGATCCTGATAAGTCTTCCTCTACAGTAGTATTCTTGAGCCCTTTCTACTGGTCTGAAACTGGATCTGCCTAACCATTCGACAAGAACCTCTGCATACTACAGTATCATCGCCGGTTCTATGGCAAGTAACGCTTCCTCTTCCAGTGCAATTACTGGAGCCAATAATTTGCCATTGTTCTTTGGGCTAAATATCACAAGTATAGTAGCAAATGCTGCATCAACGAACAGGAATGCCAAAACTTCCTTGGTCGACAATCCTACCCCTACTACAACACAACCACTCTTGACCGCAGCAACTAACTACTCCGATGCGCCTGGGACCCTCCTAATCATTGTGTGGTGGGGGACCTACTTGTTATGTGTTAGGACGTTATTTTTATTAGAAACAATACAACTTACACACCTAATGTGTTTAGACTTAGCAGTCACGAAGACAAGAGTTACAATACTATGAATTGCTAATTGCAAGGTGCCTGCAAAGTATGAGGATCCTTTTTTCGCCAATTTTTAATGCACTGTCAAATTGCCATTGGTTGCACCTGCTCTATCTGGTTTTCTCGTTGTTGCACTTCCCCCTTTTGCAAACCTGTTGTCAATTGGCTCCTTTCCCGCCGTCATATTATAATCAGGAAACAAGTTGCTCGGGACGTCAGAAGCCCAACACATTCAGCATTGGCAAATACTGGCATTCTTAATCAACAGTATGTTGTTCCAGAAAATTTACAGAATTCTCGTTCTCCCAGCTTCTATCCTCTTTCTTTTCAGCTCACTAGCCACATCTCTATTCACACGCCAGAATCCCTGCCGCAGTCCAAGCATTCGCAAGGAATGGAGCAGCGTATCACAATGGGAGCGGGATGCATATACTAGTGCGGTTATGTGCCTAACGAAGAGGTCTTCAAAGATTGGGCTGGCTACGAGCTTTTTTGACGATTTTACCTGGGTCCATAGGGAGGTTTTTGGCCAGGGTCAGTCTTCTTCACGAAGGACGAGAAGATGCTGACAAGGCAATATAGTTCACTTGACTGGCGCAGACGTAGTGGCTCAATTCTTGCCATGGCATAGGTGCGTATACAACCATGTTGTTCTCGCGACTTTTGTCCCTTCTTTGATATTGAGCGCGGAAGCTGATAAAGTTTACCGCAGATATTTGACCCACATGTATGAGAAAGCACTCCAGGAATGCGGATATAAAGGTTCGATGATGTACTGGGATTGGACATTATCTGCTGCGGATCCGTTTAATGCTCCTGTCTTCTCGGATAAGGCAGGCATCGGTGGGGATGGCATTCGGTCTCAATCCTGTACATATCTTTCTGGTCAACCACGACAATGCGTCGCAACAGGCCCATTCGCAACCCTTCGCCCAGCATATTTCGATAGCCGTATCGAACCACATAATCTTGTCAGGTGCTTTACCTGCGGCGTCTCCGCAACGATGCACAACGGTACATGGACTGCGGAGGTGGTCAACAACATCCAGAAAATAACGGGCTATGCAAAATATGGCCAAGAACTGTACATGGGGCCGCACTTAAACATTCATGAGGCTATTGGAGGAGATTTCCCACAAAAGACATCACCAAATGGTAAGTTGTATCTGCCTACTCCCGTATGGTCTCGAGAATAGACGATAATTATTGACAAATCAGAACCATTATTCTTTCTTCACCACACTCAAGTCGACCGCCTCTGGTGGAAGTGGCAACAAGCAGACCTGAAATATAGACTTTACCAATACCAAGGCGCCAATGTCGACAATAATGTGAACACACTAGCAAAAGTGAGCGATACGATGCATGTGCTGGGTTTAGCTATGGATGTTCCAGTTGCAGAAGTTATGAATACAGAGGGTGGACTATTGTGTTACCGATACGCCAATTAAATTGTAAGGGCAGATGTCGCGATGAAATTCAGGAAGAGACCCTCATGCTTGCGTTGGGGCGTGGAACGCTGGTAGGCATAATATTGGTATACAAACCACTGCAGAGGCACTTGTAAATTCATAGTGAGTGTTCAGGAAAACTCTCAACAGCTCTCATCTCTGTAGCACGCTGGTGACCAACAACTTGCCGTCATTGATTTCACATAACATACTATGCGAGGGGACCTTTCTAGTCCCCAGAAGGGCCTTATGAATGCGATAAGATGTTGCTTTATTCAGTCCCCGGTCCTTGGACAGGTTTCATATTTTTATTTCTTCGATTTTTTTATTTTAAAGAAATTTAGTATTCCTGCTTCCGTAGGAGTGCCGTATAGTAAGTGGTACGTTAACTGTAGACGGGAAAATGATCGCAACATCAACTATACCACATGAGAGAACAATTAATATCAGAAATAAATTGATGTTGCCCCCACTAGTGACGATGTGGCGCAACTATATTCCAATTGCGGAAGACTTGAAGAAGCGGCTACATGGCGCTTGGCAGCGGAAGACACATCAGGGACGAGGGGCTGTTGTCGATCGACAGGGGCATCTCTCAACGACAAGACAACGACATCCACTCAATCCCTTGAATAAGAACCACTTTTCTCTTGTTGAAGTTTTCCTGAAGGTCCGAAAGTTGCTGCCGATGCTACCGTAGTGCTGAGCAACCAAAGGCCGACGCAAAGTACCATGCGAGGACTGGACATCAGCGGACATAAGCCGCTAAAGCTAGACCAAATGTCTTCGTATCAGATCTATTTAATATAGGAAGCAGGGCCATGGCAGGTGGACTGAGATCTGGATATTTCGCGAGATGGTGGATCATTCCACTATACAATTGCCACTGTTAATGTCGACGGCGCCGTCCGATTCGGATACCATCCCTTGAGGAATTTCTTGCTGAGAATTTCAATCGTGCTCGTATAGTCACATCGATTGGCACCATCAGTCAAGAGAAGTTATATAGGGTTGTTACAGCTCGTTGGAGTCCTCTGAGGTTTTACAATTTTTATATCACTTACTGTCACGGTACACTCTTTGTGAGTACAAAGTAAAATTGGGTTCGGTGCTTTCTCGGTGAGTGGCGATCCACCTATATGGCCCCGATTTTCGAGATAACCAACTTCACCAACAGTACAAAGGCCCGAACCAAGCGCGGCAGGATGACGAACCGCCTCGCTTCTCGACCTCGGGAGATTTAAATCTTCGAAAGTTGAGCCTCATGACTTTTATAGAATGATTTACTCCCAAGACAGCGAGTCAACACAAGGCTTACTTGTTTTGGACTGAGAAGAAATGTGGACTCTGTGGCTCCATTTATGGCTACTCTCCTATCAGAGCACCTCGATGGTCCACCATTTTATTCATTGTCTATCATGCTTCCTGAAAAATTTGAGCCTGGTGGATGCTGCCTAGGTGGTTAGATATAGTGCTGCAAAGAGCTGTGATATGGCTCCGAAGACTTGTCCTTTGGTGTTGAACATCCGGAGTTTGGTCCAGGTCTAGTGCTTTGCACGTAATAAAGGCCCGTAAGCGAGCACATTTCTTCCTCCAGCTATCCACAATACCTTTTTCGTTGCTCTTAATAAGGTCACGTCCTCGCTTCAGTATTTCCTCACTCTGCCTCCTTCGTCTGTAACCGACGTATCTTTCATAGACCAGCACCAATACATCATTAAATTCTCGCTTTGGTCTGAGATATTAGTTACCATGCGTTTCTTCAGCACGAAGGGTGTGGTGGCTCCTGCAGTTGAGAAGGATGTGTCTCCGCTTGATACACCTCTGGGAACTACAGCTCGCAACTCCTCTGTATCACCAACGCAGCAACCAACCATTGCCCAAAATGTTGACGCATCCGAGCCTCCCGCCACCTGGAAAGCTGTCATCATGGGTGCAATCGCGTCTATCGGTGGTTTCATGTTCGGTTATGAATCAGGTCAAATCAGTGGTAAGTCACGGTGTGGCAGAGACGCATCTAGTTCTAGCTAACCATGTTCTAGGTTTTCTTCAAATGTCCGATTTTCTCGACCGCTTTGGCGAGAACGGCGAATTTTCCGCGGCCCGGCAAGGAACAATCGTTGCTCTTCTCTGTGCTGGCACTCTCGTCGGTTGTCTTGCTTCTGGTGACATTTGCGACCGTATCGGACGTCGATACACCATTTCCGCTTCGGCGTTCTTCTATATCATCGGTGTTATCATTGAAATCACCAGTGATACAGAATGGGTTCAATTCGCCATGGGAAGATTCACTGCCGGTCTAGGTATAGGTGCTTTGAGTACATCTGTACCAATGTATCAATCGGAGAGTGTACCTCCCAAGATTCGAGGAGCGATCGTTGCGTCCTATCAATTGCTGATCACTCTCGGTATTTGGACTGCGTATATGGTTAACTACGGAACTTCGGCTGTGTATTCAAATTCGGCACAATGGCGTGTTCCAAACGGCCTCTCGGCGCTTTGGGCTATCATCCTTGGAACTGCAATTCTCTTCATGCCCGAATCACCACGGTTCGCCTATCGCAAGGGAAAGATTGAGGAGGCACGACACACCATGGCGAAGCTTGTTAAGGGTGGCGAGGCGCACGGTCCATATGTCGACAGACAAATACGCGAAATTCAGGAGAAGCAAGAGGCTGAAGAGGTCGGAGGTGAACACCACTGGTGGGAAATCTTCATCATTCCAAGCATGCGCTATCGTACCATCCTCGGCATGGTTCTCCAAGCTGGGCAGCAGCTGACTGGGGCCAACTTTTTCTTTTACTATGGAACAACGATTTTTCGGTCTACTGGTATCTCCAATTCCTATGTCACCTCCATCATTCTTGGCTCGGTCAATGTTCTTGCAACAATCGCTGGCTTATGGATTGTGAAGAATTGTGGTCGTCGAGTTAGCTTGATGTGGGGTGCCGCCGTCATGTGCGGTTGTTTCCTCATCTACAGCTTTGTTGGTCGCTTTGCTCTTTCTGACACCGACCCCCTAAGTACTAGGAGTGCTGGTGGTGTCCTCATCGCGTTCACCTGTATCTTCATCGCTGCATTCGCCACAACTTGGGGCCCCCTAGTCTGGGCGATCACAGGAGAGATCTACCCGGCACGATACCGCTCTGCGTGCCTTGCCATTGCAACAGCTTCCAACTGGCTGCTCAACTTCTTGATCTCTTTCTTCACGACCTTCATCACGGACAAGATCGACTATTTCTACGGTCTTGTCTTTGCAGGCTGCACGTTCGCCTTGTTCTTTATCGTGTACTTCTTCCTCCCCGAATCTAAAGATCGCAGCATGGAGGAGATCGATACCATGTTTGTGCTTGGCATCCCTCCACGAAAGAGCGCTGCGTGGAAGATTGAGGATGTTGGTCCGGAGGGTATGGCTGGTATTGCTACCGACAAGACACACTTTGCCGCTAACGGACGTGATATCAAGAAGCAAGAGGGTAATGGCAACCTCATGGTTCATGACGAGAAACTGTTTCCTGGGAATAGTGGGCCTTCGACAGTCTGATTGGGGTTGTCCCCAACAAAGATACGTCTTGAATTTGAGGCCTGCTCTCCCTTTGCGAGATAAATTTAGAGGATGCAAATTGGTTGAGTAAATCGTCTATTGACCAAACGACGATCGTGCAAGAAACAGGTTTGGAACTTGGTGTAATGATATATGATGACTATGGCGTTTGGAAGTGTACGCACTGGATATGGAGTTCTGAAGCTGTCTATAAATTTCCATTGGAGCTTATACTTTAATATTACTATGCTTAGGCCTTTGTAGTCTACTTCACGTATAGTGTTGTGTGCGTTACGGGTGACTTCGAAACAGCCTTACTCTACCAAGACCTTAGTCTCGCATCAATTTGTATCTTGTCGGGAAATGCTTCTTAGGGTATCCTTTTGCTACTCCAAAACAGATCCTATTTGTAGCATCATCTGAGAAGGGTTCGAAAGAAAAACTTGTACTTTTTGTTCTTTGTAGAGTGACAGATAAATGAATCTGTTGGTCGAGTTAAATGAATGTCAAGACAAGTGTCGGTTCAATTTCGGGAAACAAAAAGCCGCTGTCCTCTCCTTTTCGAACCTCTTTTCTCCTCGTGGTTCACATACCATCATCTCTGCAAGACAACCTTGAAACCCACGACCTCCGGTCAAATGGAGCATCGAAGCTGCCGATTTGTCTGCAACCAGATAGAGCATCGAGTCTGCCATTGTGCCGGTAAGTTCGAGGCTATTTGAGCCCGCATTGTCTGGCTCGCTGCACAAGGCCATCTCAAAGAAGCCACACTCACCCACCTGCAACTGCGAATCAACATATTCAAGCTGATCGTCCCGATGCAATATCTTGGATCTGGCTGTTCACAAGGTTACAACTGTCATCATCCTGGTTGTACCGGCACAATGGCCGAGTCTAAGTAGAGCGTAAGGCAATTTCGATATTGGCGGCATAATGTGGGACGCGGGGTTGAATATGTGGGATCACCTACTATGTTTGGTAACCTGCTGATATGATAGCAAAGTGAGCGGGATGTCAATACATGTCATGGCCGCTCAGCAGTCTAGCAATCAATGCTACGATATTATATACCCCTTAAAGTCTCGTGGAGTACTCGGGATCAAGCATCTGACAAACATCTAAAGAGATGTATGGTAGCTTCCATGGATGCCTTCCCATTCCTAGAGCTATCGGCAGAGCTTCGAAACTCTATCTATGAGTATTGTCTAGAGTGGCCCGACCCATCAATCGCATATCAAAGACTGCAAATGTCCTACGAACTTCAAAAGCATCAAGAAGATCAACCGTCACTTTTGCCATCTCATTTGTCCCAGCGTGTTCTCGTCACGCTTGGTACTCCTGAAGTGCTCCTCCTCAACCGACAGATATGTTGCGAGGCTTTGACGGTAATATACAGACGAACTTTCGTCCTCTCTGCCCCTCCTCCATTGGTATCAATGCGTTCAGAGCATCTCGGGATCATCGCCTTCATCAGTCCAGTGACATTGCAGAGGCTACGATTTGTGGTGCTGGACATGAATCTAAACTTCAAACCGGGCATGTGGCATAGCAACGCCAATCGATGGCTCAACACCATGGAGAAGTTACTGGGGGTTTGGACAGAAAGGAACGTGCTTGAAAAGCTGCTAGTCAAAACGAAATATGTGGTTGCAGACAGAAGTCTTGGTTGGACCTTTGAACAAGCTGCACATCACAGAAATGTCCTGCAAACTTTTATGATGGTGAGTATACCGCATTTTGTATAGTGGTGCTATGTTTCTTTAGATCTTTGACTCTTTGGCTCTTGAGGGAGACTGACTAAGACATAGCTGAGAGACTTCGAAAAAGCGTTCCCACAAATATTTGAGAAAAGGGGCCATGATGTGAACCTTCAGCTGCAGCCACCGATATGATTGAGAGAAGCTGTAATAGGAGCATGCCTTGATTGATATTAATGTGTCTCTCATGATGAAGACACTCTTGGGCCTGCACTTCATCTGCTGCTTTCAAATCAGGAGCGACATTCGACGGGAGAACCTACTTCTGTGGTGGAGGGCAGCTTCCTTCTTCATTACAGGCGGACTTTTACCCCACTCTATGGCGGCGGGGTAAAGTATTACACGGCAGCTTCACGTCATTACTATGCCACCCCCAGCTTTTTTAAACAAAAAAGGGATCCGATTCCCCCTTTCACCTTCAACCCATTGAACAACAAATTTGATCGGTCGTTTTGGCTCAATTGCGTAGAACATACAACTATGGCAACCAAGATCTTCATGTAGGAGATAACCAATCACCTTCTGTCTAAGACTATTTGACTAACGAATTATGAACCTCAGTACAGGAACGACAGGTTACATTGGCGGAGACGCCTTCTATGCACTCCAAACTACACATCCCGAGTACGACTACACGGCGCTGGTGCGAAATTCAGACAATGGTGCACTCGTTGCAGCTGCATTTCCCAAGACACGCCTTGTATATGGAAATCTTGACGATGTGGAGCTGCTGGAAAAAGAGAGTGGAAGAGCAGATATTATAATCCGTAGGTTCAATCGATTCCACAGTCAGTACCAATAATTGACCTAGAAGCTTTGCAGACACTGCCGACTCTTCGGACCACGAAGTCGCGGCAAAGGCCATCGCGAAAGGCATAGCAAGTGGACATACAAAAGAGAAACCTGGATTTTGGATCCACATCTCTGGGACTGGAATACTCTGCTGGAAGGATATGAGAACACAGACATATGGAGAAGGACCGTCCCAGAAGCCTTACGACGACCTCGATGGGGTCGCCGACTTAACTAGCCTTCCAGATGATGCATTCCACCGTGATATCGATAAGATTGTTCTTGATGCTGGTACGGATGCTGTGAAAACGGCTATTGTTTGTCCACCAACCATATATGGATTTGGCAGAGGCCCAGCAAATCAGCGAAGTAGACAAGTTTATAACCTGGTCAAAGGAACACTACATGCTGGGCAAGCTCCACAGCTGGGAGAGGGGTTTACAGAATGGGACAATGTCAATGTACATGACCTCTCTGACTTGATTGTTCTATTAGCCGAGGCTGCTGTGACTAACAACCCTGATATGGATATGAAGCTTTGGGGCAAGGAAGGATACTTCTTGGCGGAGAACGGCCACCATGTTTGGGGTGAAATTTCAAAGGAGATTGCTAGGGTAGCGTATGAGAAAGGATACATCAAGGAAAATTCCATAAAGCAGGTGAGTCCCGATGAGGCAAAGGAGTTTGCTGGTTTTGAGGCTCTCTCCTGGGGCCTGAATTCTAAAGGATTCGCAAAGAGGGCGACCAAATACTTGGGATGGAAGCCGACTGGTAGGAGCCTGGTCGAAGAGATACCTGACATTATTGATAAGGAAGCGACACGCTTGGGGATTAAGAAGGGCCATGCTGAGACGGCATCTGGTAAGGCCTAAATGGTTGCTACTCTTGTCAAATATCAAGTCAATCCCAACAATCCACAATCAGCCGGTTCACATCTCCCCGGTGGATTGAGTCTGGTGATCGGTAGCCATATCTGCAAAGCCCAGCGGCTCGACTAAAATATTATTTATCAATGCCTTTGCGACTTTTACCTATCAACAGTTCTGATAAGTTCGCAGTCTATAACTACGGGAATAACATGGCCCGCTCGCAGCTTTCCGCATTTGTTCATCCCGCTTGCAAGGATGGAAACACACCCTTTTGTTTTAGTTCCCCTCTTTGCCTACGTGAATGCCAGCGCATGTCCTTTCTTGGGCGTGACATGACACAATCATGTTCACACCATGCATTTCTGCAGCCATATCGTCTACGGAAAGGCTTCAGGCAGTCGCATTGGTGCAAGGTTGTCAACTTGATCTCCATGCACTAGCATGGACGCCCTTTACATGATCTATCTACAAGCCATGATCGGTAGCATGTATTGACATAACATATAAGAACGTAAATATATAATTAATACAGTCGCTCTAGTCGTGCTTCGATAGCAGCACTCACATCAATATTGAATCACAAGTTTCGCATCATAATTTACCTCGACATGGCAACTCCTTTCGTAAACCCTGCAGTATATCTTTATGGGCCTGGAGAGGCCAAGATAGAAGAAAGTCCCTATCCAACGATCACCGATCCTCACGAAGTAATCCTCCGTATCGCTTACGTTGGAGTATGTGGCAGCGATGTAAGTGTCCCTGTCAGTCAATGATCTTCACTGAATAACGAATTAACAGGTACACTTCTGGAAACACGGCGGAATAATTAATAAAGTCTCCCACTCCCAGCCCCTGATAATGGGTCACGAAGCATCCGCAACAGTTCATTCCATCGGATCCGCCGTCACCTCTCTCAAACCAGGCAACAGAGTAGCCATTGAACCCGGACGTCCTTGCAGGCGATGCAAGCCATGCAAGAAAGGTGTTTACAACCTATGTACGAGTATGAAGTTTGCAGCTTCACCTCCCTATTCTCATGGTACACTTAGGAAATTCTTCACCATGCCGGAAGATTTCTGTTATGAGCTCCCTGCTTCCATGGGTCTTGATGAGGGGGTTCTTGTTGAACCGTTGGCTGTTGCTGTGCATGCAGCAAGGCTAGCTGATGTGAAGGCCGGGCAAGATGTTGTTGTCTTAGGTGCAGGGACGGTGGGGTTGTTGTCTGCTGCTGTGGCGAGGGCGATGGGTGCGAGGAAGGTGATGAGTGTTGATGTTAATGAGCAGAGACTTGCTTTTGCGAAGGAGTTCGCTGCTACAGACATATTTCTGTCATCTAACAGTTCTACTGTTGAGTCAATCGCCGACTCGATCAAAGAGCAGAACTTTTCACCAGAAGGCTTCGATACAGTGCTCGAGTGCACAGGTGTGGAAACGTGCATTGATGTTGGGATCCAAGTCCTCGTATCGGGCGGTACTTTCATCCAGATCGGTCTTGGGATGCCGAAGGTGCAATTTCCCATTGTTGCGCTTTCGTCGAAAGAGATTACGATGAAAGGATGCTTCAGGTACGGAGCTGGAGATTATGAGATGGCTATGCATTTTTTGAAAAGTGGAAAGGTAAATGTGAAGAAGTTGATTACTGGGGTGATGAAGTTTGAGGATGTGATAGAGGCGTGGGACACAACAGCCAGAGGGGAGGGTATCAAGACTTTGATTAAGGGGCCTGAGGAGTGAATGGGAATTATTGGATCCGACCCCCGCTTAACGTTACGAGGAGTAGGTTGAAATGTACTCTTGAAGACTCTCGTGCAACGAGATTTCTTACATCTTTCTATAATATAGTTTATTGAGATCAATTACCCTCTGGACGTGCAACAACATCTCCTAAAGCTTACTCCTGTATTTTACCATGTTTTATATATATTTTTTGGCGTGCAACAAAACACTTGCTGTTATTGGTCGAGTATACCAACCACAGCGAGTCTTTTCCGTCACATGCAATGGCTCTCGTTTACAGATAGGTTTATATTGTCGTTCAACCTACGAAGAGGTGCCTTATGCGAGAATGGAAATAATATAACTTTGGTTGCGTTGCGAATGCTTCAAAAGGAAGGATTTAGGGGTTGTGTCCACATTTAAATATGAGTAATGCTAGCTTGCGCAACCGTGGCTGGTCAGTTAGATATAAATAGAGATTATTGCTTGGTGTAAACAGAATGCACTGAGTGACTAGCAAATCTGGGCTTGACACATTTCCATCGAACTAGATCTCACCATATATATCATCTAGCAACCAATTCTTTAACCTAGAACACACAATTTCCGCCTCTATTCACTACGCCATTTTTACCAAGCACAATGCCCCCCATCAACCCTCAAATCTGCCCCTACCACCCGTAAATTAGCCTATATCCCCAACTTCCCTTCCACAAACGAAAGAAATACTCTCAGCTCACCCGTCATAAAACTACTTCCTTCCCCCAAAAGAAACAAAATCGGCGCCCTATACTCCACCGCCTGACTAAACCTCCCCAACATACTCCCATCTAACCACGTCCTCTTCACATCCTCCCTCTGCAGCGCGCCAGTGGTCAGAGGAGTGTGGATATATCCCGGACTAAGCGAGTTGACGCGAATAGGCGGAGAGGATGATGGGGAGAGGTTGCCCCACTCGGCGGCGAGGCTGCGGGTCAGTTGCAATATGGCGGATTTGGAGGTGTTGTAGGCAGATGTGTTGACTCCCTGAGAAATACTTCACTAAATCTAAATATTAAACATGGGTGCTAAGAATAAATACCTTGTTCGCGACACTCCCACTCATACTTGCGATCATGACGACACTTCCTCCCGTCTTCGCTTCGAGCATGACATTTACAACGGCTTGGACGACAAGGAAGGTGCCAATGAGGTTGATGTCCATGATTCTTTTGAAGAGGTCTTCGGGGTAGGATTCTGCGGGGGATTCGCCGGATATGCCGGCTGTGGTTACTGATGTGGTGTGTTAAACCGGAATGATATACGGAGAATCAGGGATCGGTTTACCGACGCCTTTTAGGGGATGATTAGTTCGAAGGTCTTGGACGACGTTGCCAATGGCTTTTTGAATATCTTCTGATTTTGTTACGTTGACTGAATGGTATGTCCACTTCTGACCTGTTGTAGTTTGCAGGTTTTGAAAATGACCTGGCAGTGCTTTAATTAGATTTCATCTCTCGTATGTTGCTTTTTGTAATCGATATAATCCCTAGGTGAAGCGATATACTATACCTAAATCGTTTTCCGGAACTGTCTTGGCTAGGTCAAAACACACAACATCACCACCACTTTCCATAATGGCTTCCGTGACTGCACTCGCAACCGCACCTAGACCTCCAGTAACTAGCTCGTCATTTCATTAGCAGCTATTTAAACTGGAATAAGACACAAAAAAAAGCCGAGTAGAAATACTCAATATAGTCCTATTCCTAAGCTTGAAAAGCTCCGAGGTAGGGATATTTGGCGGTGCTGGGTTTTCCTCCATTTTGTGGCAGTTGTCAGTTTTCTACGATGAAAATAAGAAGTTGCAAAATTGTGCTCTTAATAGATGTTTAGATCTGAATAATGCGAGCTAGCAAGACGGAAGTGTGTTATACCTCCGGCTCCCCGGGAGATAAACAGATAAGCGACCGATGGAATGAGGGGTAATCCGGGCCATGTATTTACCGTGTGTTGCACGTCAGTGTTGTCGATCATTTCGAATGCATGTAAGATGTGCTTGATAGGTAGCAGCTTTTTTATGACGAGACAAAGTTGAGATAGAAAATGCAAAATAATAGAGCATAGTAAGTAGAACCTATCGATACAATTTTGCCTATACAACATCTAAAATGTAAGCAGTCCATCGCCATCTATGCCGCCAAACACCTCCGAAATGCGATAGTAATGTCATTAGACCTTTTCTTCTCGCTTACCTTCAGAGTCTAGATACCCATTCGAACTTGCACTCGACTCTTCGACTTCTTGAGCTGCCTCTTCTGCCCTCTTTTCCGCTTCATCAATCTTCTCCAACCTGATCCTCCGCTCTTCCCTCCAAGTCATACCCCATTTTAACTCAACCCAGAGCAAAGGCATTGCAACGAAGCAGACCAATGCGATGAATGTAAAGCACCACCCACGTCCCATAGACTCGATCATTATACTAATGATACCCGTTCCGCCTGCACCCACCAGACACCTGACGAAGTTGTTTGCAGCTGTAGCGGTCGAAGGGCTTTGAGGATATAAGTCAACCACGAGAGTGCTAAGAATGTTGAATGAACCATTGACTGCAAAGCCAATGAAGAACTGTAGGATCAGTGGGGCAGCAAGATTTGCATTTTTCTCAAGTGCCCACCCATAGCAGAGAATACAGGCTAGTCCAAAGCTCAGTAGTGGCCAAATGAGTTCGAGTCTGGCTCTCTCGATCGGGAAATGTCTCAGATTGTCTCCACGCTTCTTGTCAATTGAAAAACCTATCTGTTTTGCCACCCGTCTGTAGTTCCGATCCAGCATTCGACCATTCAAGAAACTCGCTATAGCGCAACCACAGCCGAATGGTATATAGCAAAGGCCAATTTGAAGATCATTGAAGTGATAAATCTCCTGGAAGAGTTCTGGGATTGAGGCGACAATGTCGTAGAAAGCCGTATATATCAATGAGTTGTAGATCAGTACGACGGCCATATCTTTCTCTGCAATGATATGTAACGTCTTGAGTGGATTTGGCCACCGCAATTGCCGTTTGCGTGCCAACTCCGCTTGTTGCAATCGACGGCCTTCCGCGCTAGTAGTCCTTGAGAGTTGATTCTCAGACTGCTGCTCCTTCCGGAGTTGCCACCATTCAAGAACGGTCATGTTCCATCCTTGTGGAGGGATAGATCCATTCCCAACGACGTTGCGCCCGGTCTCTGGGACAGAAAGAGCAAAGACCACCAGAAAGCACCCCGAGAAGATGACCAAGAACCAGAAGATTGATCGCCATCCTAGAAATTGAGCAAGAATGCCGCCTATGACAGGCCCCAGCGCTGGTCCCAACATCGTACCGGCCCCCACGATGCCCATGTACTTCCCACGTTCTGCACTACTCGTGACATCAGCAACGACGCCAAAGCCCAACGCAATAGCACCACTGCTTCCTGTGCTTTGGAGACAGCGGAGAATGAACAGTGCAACGTAGCTGTTCTGCAAAGCCAGACCGATGTTGGCACCAATGTAGATGACAAAGGCAATAATGTAAGATGGCCTCCTGCCAGCCATGTCTGCTAAGTCACCAAAGATAGTCGGAGCGAGCGCTTGAAAGATCATGTATGAGGTGAGGGTCAAGTTGATGAGCTTTGTGGAGACATTGAGGTCGACCTGGAGTGGATTCAAGGCCGGGAAGTAAATATTGGCAGAAGTAGGTGAGATAAAGGCAGCCCAGGTGACCATTATAACCACGTATCGTTTCTTCCACACACTGAAAGCTGAATAGACAGGCCCAGTTGTGACTGGAGCCAGCTCAAGGTCGGGTTCGCCATCTCGAGCCTCAGCACTATGAATTTCCTGTTCTGGCGAAGGTTGAGGCTGCTCCCGAGGTGGTATTTCAGATTGACTTGTCGATTCAGGCAACGCGGTGCCCTGTATGCCCGCTCCTACTTCTTCGACTTTCTCTGCGACTCGCAGTTGTTGTTGAATCGACGCCATAATATGAAATGTTGGTAGATCATAGCAAACATTCCACTTCGAAATGAACGAGCTAAATAGCAAGAAGAGAGAGTATTATAACGAGACGAGGGGCGAAGCGAACTTACATTATACGAATACTTTTTGTTGGAGCAAAATAACCTGCCAACACTTTACCGCTTGCCTTGTAGCGTGGAAACAAGTAGGAAAGGATAGCAACCCCATCCTTATTCCCCGATGGGGAAACCAAGGGCTAATAGCTCGCACGTCACTGGCCAGAAGCAGCACGGCACTGGCTTCCGAAGGAGAGACTGAGCGATAACGGGAGGCCCATTTTGCGGCAATCAGTTCAAATCTTCGACGGAGCGCCGACGAGACTCATTGATTCGCCGTAGAATCCTACTTGGAAGGAGTTATCCCGATTCAGACCTGCGCTTCTAGGACACAAGGCTGCGAAGTCCGCTTGGGGTTGCGAGAGCCGGCATCCTGAGCGGACAGACAACTCTGACAAACGTAAGACAAATGACGACGTGTAAATGGCGAAATCATTGGAGGTCTGTATGTGAAAGGATGGATACAGATTGAAGTTTTTGGTGGTTGCACCAGCCACCCGGGCGGCTCGCCAGTTCTCCGGCTCTGGTGGTGGTGGTTGCAAGGCTGAAGTTATGTAAGCGATGAGGGAAGTGGAGCTTCAGCCACAAAAGGGTTTGGACAGCAAGGCTCGCACCGAATTCACACCTCTGGCATCTCAGCCTGCCCAAAGTTGGCTCATTCAACTGACCACATACTTCTGACTGATCACTTCTGACTGAACACTGATCGCCATGACGGACCTCACACCCCTCCTGAACGAGCTGTTGAAGAGCCACAACGCCCGTCCGACTGCGAAACCGGAACTTACCCTCCAGAACATCGATGAGTTCCTGAAGGAAGCTTATAGAATAGTACGCCTTTAGGTCCTTCTTGTTCGTACATCATCCTGACTTGCTTTTAGAACTCGCATATAGCTTCCCTCAATAAATACCTGAAGAAGGTTCGACAATCATATCTCTCCACGTCACAACCGCCACGACGTACCACTATATCCACGAAAGACCGACAGAAGAACTTGACCGACGCCGAGAAGGAGGAGATAGATGCCGAGACCAAGCAATTGCTGCGTCAGCTCAATGCCGGAATCAGGAATCTGGCAGATGCTGAGCAAATACGTCAAAATACCGAGTTGACGGTTATGCGGAAGAAGTACGCACGATTAGGTCTTGGGTCGCTTGGGAAGTGGGCTACCGGGGGCGCTGGACAGACCAAGTCTTCAGAACAGACATTGGAAGAGGCAAGGGCCAATGCGATTAGTGGGCACAGGGAAAGCGTTCTGTGGTATCTACGGCAGAATCTACAACAATGCGGAAGCCTCCAGGCGTCGATGATGGAGAAGAGAATACTGAGGGAGGTAGAAAAGAGTAAGAGTTTGTTGGCCAACTCTGATATGACAATGCCGGACTTTGGCATTTCCAGCAATGCGCCAATTCCTGGGGCTGAATACAAGGCAAGCATACCGACACACATGGAAGCAGAGCAAGCGCACCCGGAGGAGCAGTTCTCCGCAGAACAAATTCAAATGTTCGAGAAGCAGAACCAAGATATGTTAAAACACTATGAAAGCCAGCTGGATCAAGTCAGGTACGTTATGACCAAGCCACGTAGGCTGGAGAGGATACTTATTCCGACCTTGTAGGACTGCAGAGAAATCGCTCGTAGAGATATCCGAACTTCAGACACAGCTTGTGAATAATCTCAGTATGCAGTCGGAACACATCGATCAATTGGTAAGAGACTCGGACTTGACGACGGAGAATATTGGGAGTGGGAATAAGCAACTCAAGAAGGCGACTGAGCAAAAGAGCACGGCCAAATATGTGTTCTATGCCTCGTGCGGGTTGAGCCTTTTTTTGGTGGTGTGGGATTTAGTCATCTGAGAACCCACGCACGAGACCTGACCATGTGTATGGTACCTGTCCAGGAGCGGCGCGCTGGGAAATGGAAGTTGGTGAGGCTATTTCTGAACAGCTCAATAGAGCTGACACCATCTGGTTTGAATAATTGCTTTTTTGGGATGATTGCTTTTTTATTTTTTGGCATGTGAGCGCGCCGTTTGTATGGTACCTCCGACAACCTGGTTTCGATGGGGGGGGGGGGCGAGCGAGGTGGTAGGTGGCATGGATGTCGGAACATGGAAATGCAGGCACCGACGCCCCATTACAGAGAGCGATAGGACAGTATCACCAGACATGGAAAGTGCTCGTGATTGTGCTCTCGGTGCTCTCGGTACTCTCGGTGCTCTCGGTGCTCTCGGTGCTCTCGGTGCTCTCGTACTCTCCCCGTGGTCCTCACTTTGCAGGTGAATTATCGTATGTAGCACATGTCAGTTGCAGACCATATCAAAGCAGACCAATCAAAGCAGACTAATCAAAAGTATACCAATCAAGGCAGACAAATCAGAGCAGACAAATCAGAGCAGACAAATCAGAGCAGACAAATCAGAGCAGACAAATCAAAGCAGACAAATCAGAGCAGACAAATCAGAGCAGACAAATCAAAGCAGACAAATCAAAGCAGACAAATCAAAGCAA
>LLCE01000234.1:0-28872 GCA_001414415.1 Hymenoscyphus repandus | reverse complement strand
GAGATTAGAATATAAGGAACTATAATAGTAGGGAATTACGATTTAAATATAAGGTTAGATTACTATAGAAACTAATCTCTACCTTTCTTCTCTAATTCTCCTACTACCCTAATATATAAAATATATCCGTTTTACCTCCTATATAGATAGCTAAGGACCTTGACGATTATATCTACTTCTCGAATCGGATAATATTATAATTCCTAGTTCCGCTACCTACTCTATTCGGCCGGTCCGAGACGGTAGCGACTCGGACCCTAAAGAAATAGCTCCGGGTTCTCAGGTGAAACCTAGGAGAGAAGAGAATAGAGGAAATCTAAATCAGGTTCCTGATAATACCTCTATATAGCCTATAAATATATAACTAGTCTCTTAGCTACGTAGTAGTTAAAGGTCGAATCGTGACACTTTAAGTACCTTAGCTTCGAAGTACGCCGTCTATTAATAATACCGCTAAAATAAGTTACTAGCTCCTAGGCTAGTACTACCTATCTACTAGTACTTACCCCCGGGTCCTCGTTAGTAACTAAGGCTTTATATAACCCGAGTACTTAGAATAACTTAGGGGATAAAGATTAAGCCCTCCCGGACCCTCTAGAAATTAATATAGAAGTAGAGACTTACGAAGTATTAAGAGTCCGACTACTAGACCCTTATAAGGGCAGGCGTACCGGACTAGAAGGATTCCTCCTCTAGCTAAAAATATATTTTACTTTTAACGCGGATAAATTTAATAGTAACCTAAGTTATATACTTTTATTTATAGCTTTATACTTAAAAGGAGAGGCCTAAGTATAGATTTAACTATTCCTGAACGACTTCTTTAATTTTCGCTAGATAAATAGAAAAATAGTACTTACTTAGAAGATCTTCGGAAAACTCTCCGGATTTAAGTTTAAGATTAGAAGAATATTTAGAGATATCGATATAAAACGAATAGCTATTCGAAAAATACTAGAACTTAAATAGAACGGATTAGCTATCGGATATATAATAGAATTCTAGAAGTTAGGGAATTAGACGGGATAGGACGCTACGGCCTTAATAGAGTTATTTAGAAAGGGACTAAAAACGTACTTTAAGGAAGAAATAGTACGTTAAAATATAATATACTATAATATAGTAGATATAGTAGAAGGGGTTATCTAGCTAGATAACCACCTATATAAATTTTATAAAGACACGGGAAATTCAGGGGAAAGATATTATAAGAAAAAGAAGCGCTATAATAGAAGTTATAACTAAAAAATTAAAATAGAGTTACATTCTGAGGCTTTACAATTACAGTTCGATGAAAATTGCTTCTTATCGTCGGCGATAGGCGCAATTTCTTTCATAAACTGAAACGAGAAAGCATAGGCTTAACGCCGACATGCGTACCATGACGAAGTCTCAAACGGTCACATACATAGTTACTTACAAGTTTTAAAGTGCTGCTAAGCTAGGGTAGCATATTTTGTTTCCAGAAGAGTTTTATTTAGTAGATACAGTAGTTTGAGGACATGGAATCTCTCTCTCTCTCACTCTCTCAAGATTACATTTCAACATATACAAATTAACCTTTATTTTTATTTCTGTTTGACTTCGACTGCAGGACTCGACAGTTTCTATTATTGGCTATAATCTAGCTTTTCCAACATGTGGACAGAACTAAACTTAGCTATGTTCCTCCTGGTTCCACAGATTGACCTCTCTCATGTCTATCTGTCCTTTATTTTAGACAACGAAGTAAATTATTCCATAGTGGATATACTAAGTCTCTGATAGAATATATCCAAGCTCAAAATAGTTATTTAATGGAACATCTTGTACTTTCTCTTGAAGAACAATAAACTGTGTTTAAAAGGTGATTGTTATAGAGAGAAAGAGACTAATGTCTACTAACTTGGATTATCATTTTCTATTCCGCAGTGTTACAGAATTAATGTCTCCTCTACTTGATTAGGATAGCAGAGTAACTTTGAAAGCTTTTAAGTGGTAATGTCCGTGCAGAAGACCGTGCAGATCATTTCATAACTTTGCTTCATGAATCAACCTTTATTCGCTTCAGGGGGTTCCTAGACAAAATACCACTACTTGGACCAGCTTTCTAAATTACACAAGCACTCTATTACAATAAATGATGGAGAATCAAGGGTAAACTCACGAGCAGAGCTAGGAGGGATTTTCTCCGCCGCCAGGAGAGAATCATAAAATCACATCCTACGGCGACCAACACCTCCCTGTGACAGTCCAAGCCCTCGAACCCTTCGAGCACACCACCTCCAACCTCGTCATTCACCTAGTCTATACTACCACAGCCACTCCAGCCCAACACAAAGTATACCACCCCCTCCTCAACCTCATCTAAACCTCCATGACCCCTCCCCCATCTCCCTTTCCTCCGCCTTTACCCTTTTCGACGACGTTTTCTTCTCCTCCCAAATTGCCCAGTGCTGCTAAGATGAGCCCACTACAGTCTTCTCCTCCAACCCCGCGTTGCGACAAGATGCCAGCACGCGATACCTAAGTAACGGCCATGAGATAACCTTCGATGCCTTCCTCCTCCTGGTAGGAATGATTTGCCGTCTCATGCAAAACGGAGACATGTAGTGGACAAGATGTTGAAGTATTTTAGCTTGCTATTGCATTATATGGTTCATGCGTTTTGATGCTGTTTTAGTGCCTTGAATGTCGGGCTAAGGAGGTTGAGGAAGGGTAGGGAAAGGGTCATTGTGAGAATTGGGGGTGGGTTGCGATGGCCTTGGAGAAGATTTGTTAGGAGGGATTCTTGGTTGAGGTTATGCTGGAGGATAAGGATTGTGTTACTGGGAAGAACGAGGATTGGTGGGTGGTTGGTGGGGGACGTTGTTAGATGGAATGCTTTTAGGAATATGCATAGGGAAGTAGCTTTGATCTCGTCATAGCATTAAAAGATATCGATAGTGACGATCATACATCAATCAATTAGTGTTCTTCACAATAATGCATAAATACAGATAGTCCTCTGTTTATAAACAGTAATTGTGTGCATGTATTTTTTATCCGAATCCTCTATAGATCAATAGTGCGGCGGATATGTTTGGATGGTGACAGAGGATTATATAATGATTAGAAACAAGTTCCAATAATCAATCCAAAGGTAATCTTCGCAACCATAAACGAATGCAGAAATGATTCTCGTCATAGACAATCATTAAAGACATGTTTACTATAATTCAAAGGATTTCAGATACTTCATCCTAGATGAAATCTTGACCGCAATTCCAAATATTCCCCCCAAAACCTCATTACGCTTCAAGGGAGATCCCCTCGAAAATATGTTATTAAAGGACCACTCGAGCACCTACAGCAAGGATATTGCACACCTTAGGAGATCTTTCAGTCATCTGGCTCCCTTATTACTCCATAAATACCTTTTCTGGTGCCAGATAATGATAGTATATGTTCTTAGCTTTCCTTGAACGAATAATTTGATACTCTATAGATCTCGAGGGAGAGGAAGACATACGAGAGGATTAAGATCGGGCAAGTCGGGTCAACTTGGTAGTGGAACGAGTTCAAATGCTAGTGATACGTGTACAAGAATTGACGACATTAGATCGTTGAAAGCTTTACATTAGTACAGCAATACCGTTCTGTTATTGACACATTGTAATTTAACAAATCATGCCGTCTTTCCACAAGGGAGAGCCCAACGTATACCACAGCCTCAAGCCATTTATAAAGCAATACCTAAAATAGACTACACACTCATACCTCTCCTCTACCCCTTTATTTTTGACCATGGATCTAGAAATCCGTGGTCGAATGGTGGCTTTCAGAAGCTAGTGAAGAAACAAACAAAAAAGCTCATCGAGACAAACTTCTCGAGAGATACGTGACTCTTGAATTTATCACTGCACCGAACACAACTACAAAACTAGCACCACTATATGCGCGGAAAAAGAAGAATCAAAAACTTGGCCTCGAGGTTACTAAAGCAATTAAAGTAGAAAACTCCGTACTTGTCACGAAGTTGATGCTTGATATAAGTCAGCAGATTCCAGAGGCGGAGTAAATTTAAGGAAGGCGGTGATAATGAGCAAAGAAGTGACAGAGGAGCTGATGAAGAATGCGAGGAACAGAAGTGGGAATTCAAGTATTGCATGATGGATCAGGATGTGTCAGATGGGTACTGTAAGCATCAAGGTTTGGATCATGAGAGGTGAGTGAGTGATAGTTTCGGGATGGTGTGTATAATGGGAAATTTAGTTATATGCGGTAAGAGGAGAATGATGAGGGATGATCAAGGACCGTGTCATGATGGCTAATTGGGTAGGGGTTATTCTTCGCGAGTCCTTTGGAGTCGATTTTAGATATCAAGTGGTCCAACCAACGTTTCCGCAGTGAATGGAAAGAACATCAATTTCACAGCCGCTATGGGGTATAATACAATGAGGTCACTTCGAAGTTGCATCAACAAATTCCCACACCACAACATCACCCTCCCGTCTCCAATCATCAATCCAATCGGTATTATGACCCCTCCACTTCTCCCTCATCTTCCATCCTTTCATCCCGCTCCCACCACCCTCATACCATTCCCTCAATGGCCCCTCAATGCCCTGGAATCCAACCACATACCTTGGCCACGGTCTATCACGACCACCGACCTCTTCACTCAAGAACTTCGATGTGTTGTCGTAGAATCGATCAGCTTCATCTCGATACGCAAGTCTTTCTTCTGTACGTGCTACCAGGTGTAATGGTGGATCACAGGTTAGAGCCCATGCTTTGAGGGTGGGGTAGAAGAGACGTGAACGCCACGGTGTAGAGTGACAGGGCATGAGGAAGGCGGCGAACGTCTCATCGGATGAAATTGCTGTTGGGTCGCTTGATGCGGGTAATATTTGGCCGAATTGATTAAGATGTAGAGATTCGTATTCGTGTCGTAGGAAGGAGAGAACGCTGATCACGCCTCTTTGGTGCGAAAAAGTTGTGTATCCACCAATGAGAAGGTTAATGCCTAGAAGGAGGCCGAGGAGAGGCTTGCGGATTAGAACAGTCGTCTTTGAGGTAGGAGATGAGCTGGACTGAGGTGCTTTTGTAGGGACGGCACTTGTTTCTGTGAAGAATGAGGTGATGGTTGGAGCTGTGATAATATGCAGGAGCGGAAGCAGCGGATAGATGAAACGGACTTCTTTGTGGGAAATCAGTGATAAGGTTGAGATGGTGAGTAGCACGGTGGTGAGCAAGACGAATCTTACGCTGTTAGATGGAAGCGCACTCGTTTTAAAAAGGGCGACCAAGGTAAACGGAAGATATGTTGTAAGCAGCAATGGAAGCCCCTGGGAAAGGTAGTAATGGAAGTCATTGCGTCCATAAAAGACAGCGAGGTCTTGGCTGACGTTGAAATTGAACCACTGGTAAGGGGGGAACGTCCATTCGCCAAAGTAAAGTCTGTCAGAGGCTACAGAGATCAGAAGAACCGAAAGCCCGCAGACCAGAGCTTCGCGTATAAGTGTGATGTAGTCAGACATTGGCAATCGCGATTTCGAAGAGAATATGCCCGTAAGCACTGGCATCATGATAGTGAACCATATCAGACCATTAGTGGGCCGTAGAACAATAGCGAGGAACGCACATGTGAGAGGCCCTCTTAGGCTACAACACGTGAGCGAGGAGTTCATACAGTTAGTCGGATTACTTACCCAGATTCTGGCCCGAGGTTCCCTAAAACGGATGCTCTAGTCTCATTCTTGTTTGTGTTGGATTTGGACCTTCCTGCAGAAGAGAGGCCCCAAGGCCAAAAGTCCAGTGCCCCGATGGTCAACTCTGTTTCCAAGCAATTGGAGAATGTTCTAGTAGAACAAAACCAATTCCAAGGGCTACACAAAGTCATCACTAGCTGTTGCTAGAATTAGTTTTCGTGTTGCATGAATGAAGCTAGGCTACTTACCGCCGCCCATCCATAATTGCTACCTTTGCCGTATATTTTATCGGCCAATTGCCATGTATGGTAATCTGTACCAGTCGCAAACACAGCTTGAACAATGTTTGGTAATCCAGACAGGATCATAGCTTGGAATTGTGGGAAGCAGCTGACGAATGACATGGACTTGCTGGCAACATAGTAGAAGCCCGCAAACAGCGCCGGGTGTAACGAAGAGCGCAGTTGATGTTCCCATTCCTATGGTCCAGTTAGTGAATGCTCTAAAGCGATAGAAAGGAGGACATCCCCACGTGATCCACGCGCCACTCTGAGCACCAAATACCATCTGCCAAGCTGGCTCGAGTGACTGAAAGTATTCATCTGGCTGAAAGAAGGTTCGAACAACCAGTGCATTGACGACTCTGAAAGCAAAGATTGCTATCCACATATCCTTACATCTTTGCTGATAGACGAGTGGATGGACGGTCTCTTCCGCATCGTCTGGAATGTCTTGACAGGCGGACTTCACTGAAGAAGACACTCTTTTAGTTGAGCTCATGCTGAGATACTCGCATGAGACAAGGCTAGTCGAATCTGAAAATGAGCAAATATTAACGGAAGACTTTCAGACTCGTTCTGAACTCCTTATAGTTCTTCTCTTCTCCAGACCACGGCTCCGAGAAAAAGTCACGGCTCCAAGAGCACGTGGTCAAGGTGATATTGGCGCCTCAATATCTTGAAGGGTGCCTCAGGCCGAATATCCGCCGTTGCTCTCGCTAGCAATTTTCCGACTCAAGACGACCGACCTATCAGACCGCCAACAAACTTTCTTAATACTAATCGATCCCGATGATTCGCTCTCCCCTCCTCCCAATGCCGATTCTCGGCTCAAGCCTCTCGATCACCCCACTACAACTGGCATGTATTTCCCCTATGCGCAGGTTCACACGAACTGGCGATGATTGCAATCCCTAAAGGCAGGTTGAGGCACAGAAACAAACACATTAGTCAATAGACTGGTCACACGGAAAGATAGGCCAGATTTCCGCAAGCACTTGCACTTAGAGGTCTAGTTCTCTCTCCAAGTTTTTTCTCTTGATTCTCGCTACAAAGAGGAGACTGCTCGCTCTTTGGACCAGTTCTGGAGTAACCTCGTCAACAACTTCCTTCAATCTCCCCATAGCGCATCAACAACAGACGGATTTTACCCCGCCATACACCCCGCTATTGGTATTTCGAGAGACACAAGACAGACACACCCACACACACAAACACTGCCTAAGTGTTTATTAATTTCAATCATGGCACCACACGCAGATGGCAACGATGCCAATGGCAGCATCCTCAAGCCGACCGCACCAACCTTCCAACCAGTCGCAGCCCTGGCAGATTCCAGGTACCACTCGACATCAACCGCTGATGCCATTGAAGCGGAACATAAATACGCGGCACACAACTACCACCCACTCCCAGTAGTCTTCGCGCGAGCACAAGGCGCCAGTGCCTGGGATCCCGAGGGAAAGCACTATATCGACTGCCTATCTGCTTACAGCGCGGTCAACCAGGGCCATTGCCATCCTGAGCTCGTCAAAGCCCTTTGCGAACAGGCACAGCGACTTACCCTCTCGTCGAGAGCGTTCCATAATGATGTCTTCCCGAAGTGGGCTGAGAAGGTTAAGAATGTGTTTGGATATGATATGGTTCTGCCTATGAATACTGGAGCCGAAGCGGTGGAGACTGCGATCAAGGTTGCGAGGAAATGGGCGTACAAGGTGAAGAAGGTGCCACAAGGAAAAGCGTTGGTGTTTTGTGTGGAGGAGAACTTCCATGGACGAACGGTAGGCTGCCAGAATTCTCACTCTTGGAATCTGCATACTGACTGCAAATCTAGATGACAGCCATTTCCATGTCCACCGACCCCGAATCTCGAGACAATTACGGCCCATACGTCCCAGGCATCGGCGCATCTAGTCCTTCCACCGGCAAGCCAATTCGCTTCAACAATATTCCAGACCTCGAGGCAGCACTAGAAGCACATGGCAAGGAAACAGCAGCGTTCATCGTCGAGCCCATCCAAGGTGAGGCCGGGGTCGTAGTCCCAGACGACGACTACCTGACCAAAGTCCAAGCACTATGCAAGAAACACAACGTCCTCCTCATCTGCGACGAGATCCAGACTGGCATCGGGCGAACTGGTCGCATGCTCTGCTCCGAATGGGCGGGCATCAAGCCAGATATGGTGACGCTGGGGAAGGCTATCTCTGGTGGAATGTACCCAGTATCCTGCGTCCTTGGTTCAAGAGAAGTAATGCTCACCATCGAACCCGGAACCCACGGCTCAACATACGGGGGTAACCCCCTCGGCTGCGCAGTGTCGATCCGCGCGCTCGAAATCATGGAAGAGGAAGACCTCACCGCGCGCGCCCAAACGCTCGGCAACCTCTTCCGTCAAGGACTCGCAGATCTCAAATCTCCTATGATCCAACTCATCCGTGGCAAGGGGCTTTTGAACGCCATTGTGATTGATGAGTCGAAGACTGGTGGACATTCTGCGTGGGACCTCTGTATGTTGATGAAGAGCAAGGGACTGTTGGCTAAGCCAACACATCAGAACATCATTCGGTTAGCGCCGCCTCTTGTCATTAGTGAGCAGCAGATCAAGGAAGCTTTGGAAATCATCAGGGAGTCGATCATTGAACTACCAAATTTGAAGGGCAAGAGTGAGGAGGCAGTCATTCCTCCAGGAGAGAAGAATGTGCATATTGGCGTTGACAACTAGATGCTGTCACCCGTACCCTGATGGAGAGATACATTCATGCGAGGCGTTCAAATGCATGTTGAGAAGAAACTGGTTATGGAATTCGGCGATCTGGTTTTCGGGGCGAATCAAAAATTGGGAGAGGGAATTTGTGATCAAGGCGACTAGGCATACCCAAGTTCAAGAAAGCCCTGTTGACCCAGGCGTGGACTTTAGACTCTGCATAAGCATCTAGAGGTTATTCATTAGGGAATTTGAAATTGAAATACATTATTGGATTTCTCTCGAACTTGTTCATTGATCTTTGCTGTGGTGATTTGCTGTTGTTATTTTTGGAAGCGTGTTTTCATCCTTCTCTGAATCGGTAGATATGTTTCCCAAACGTGGATGTTCAACTCGAATTGTTACCTTGGTTAAATCATCTAATAGACAGACCCTCATCTAAAAAATAATATCAATACCTTGCTGCACAGTTTCCACATCACGCAGTGAGAAACCTAAAGCGGAACACAAAAACTTTTCCTCTTCATCGATGAGCATCAGATTACCCACAGCCCAGGGCAGTGTGAACATAAACAACACCCTCGTCTCCCATCTTACGCAAAACACAGCCACACCATCATCATCACCATCATCATCACCATCCTCTGACAAGCAGCTATAGTATGCGTTACGACAGTGAAGTCATCTGAGAGATGCTCTCCATCGGTATCAGGGGGTAGATGGGAGACATGTGGTAAAGTGCTAGGAAGGAATGGTTTTGTTGTCGAGAATATTCCTGCCATTGAAATTCCTCACAGCCAGTCACGCTCTATGACACAAAGCCCTCTTTCTCAGCCGGGCACTGTGCTCCTTTCGTTAGGATGTTCCTGGATTCCGAATTGTCTGTGATTTCTCTCGCACTAGGTATATAATTGTACATGAATCAGGTGTGGTGGTCAAACGGCACATGGTAGGCTCCTGAAGGGGGACGTCTTGGCGTTGAGAATCCCGCTCTTATCGAGGGCCACTATGTGTAATTTCCCTCTATGCTTAGACACAAGCTCTTGTGTCACTTTATAAGTTCTACAAAGTCTCATTGAATTCTCCTTATTCAAAAGTGTCTTCCATTCTCCATCGCTTGGGTCCGTCGGCTTGATCAATGTGGACTCTCTGACTTGTCTTGGTCTTCTGCTGAGAGACATTGGAAAAAGTCCAGTAGTGTTTTGAGAGGATGCACTGTAGCCAGACACCCTTCTCGTGTTGAGCGATGTGTGATTGTTATCATGGGAGACAATGAGACCCCTATTAAAAGTTTGAGTACTGTTAGTTTACTTGTGCAACAAAAGGAGGGGCGCCTCTCTTTATCATTAGTAAACAAGAGTCAGGACATACACCTTCAAGTCTTTGAAATTGTATATACGCTGCTCCCATGTGATATTAATAGTGCGAGGAAAGATGATAATGGGATGTGTGGTTGGTAAGGGTGATCCCTGCACAAACCGTGGTAGTTGTGTCTGCACGACTTTAGATAATCTTCAGGATGAGAGGATGGGAGAATATTGATATTGTAATGGTCTAAGAACAGTTTCCAACCTCGAAAGGAGATCGATTGACTGGTTTGTTCCATTTGTCCTTGCTTGAAAGTATTGCTAAGCCAGTCCTCATCCTCTCCCAATGCCACAGTACCTAATTGCGTGCCGAACAGTGTATTTTGGGCTGTTGGATAAAGATAGGAGGCGGCTTGACGAGTCGAGTTGCAGACTAGAGAGTAATTTCGACTTCTAGAAACATTGGCTTTGAAAAAGGAGAACATATGTGGTGACTAATGTGCATAAGGTGTGGATCGAATTCAGGACGTAACTTTTGATGTTTGGAATGGTGTTACACTAGTAACATTCTTACCAATATTTGCGCTTACACACTGTTGGAACGTTAGATCGTGGATCGTGGCACTGTAAACAATCAAGAATTCGAGAACGGACTTAATTCCACATTTGATTCCTAGCCCTGGATGTGGAAATCTCATCACCTGACGTAGGAATCCCCGTGGTCGAAATATTGACCATGTGGAGTAAGTAGCATTCTCACCTCAGATTCCTATTAGATAAGAGCACATCAGACGACCCCTGGTATGGTGTAAGAGCGAGGTTCGCTTCGAAGCTGCGGCTTTGCCTCTCATGCACAGAGACCTTATCCAACCTGTCATACCATTAAATCTTCCTAGTTGAAGGCATCGAATCCGGGCTTTGAAAATACGTACGTGCGTCCTAAAAGTCTCAATATGAAGGATATTGGGAGGCCTCGTGGAGTCACCGGAAGTACCGATCTGGTTGACCGTCAGGGTGAAATAGGCATTGTGGCGAGGAACGAGTTAACTTCGAATCGGAATAGGGGATTTCGAAGGCATATGTAGCAAGGGTCCTCTCCAGACCAGTAGAGAGTCTAATCGATGGTTATTTGTCCGTATGGCTGGTCCGAGATGCAGGAGACATCAAGGTCCAGCTCGTCGTTTGGCTCGCTTGAGACCCTGATGGTGCAGGAGGTTTTGGGAGTCGAGGTGCAGCTGCACGAAGGGGTGTGACTGACTCGGAACGTGACAGCATATCGAAGTGGTGGCTTAAGGTGAGTCCTGACTCCCGAGGTCAAGAGTTAGATTTGGAAAGTCCGTTTTATTTGTAAGAAAAAGGCGCGAATAGGTACACAGGTCCTGAAGTTTATTCACTTGTGACTTTGAGGGGTGACTTGTCTTGTCTCGATCATTTGTCCGGAAGAACCGTGGTAATGGAAACGTTTGTGGAGACGAATATCAGGTCATTGGGAAGCGAAATGCAGGTATAGTCCTTGAAGATGCGTATTTATGCTTTGAATCGGGAGATTGTTCCTAGAGTTTAGTGATGTCAAGAATCACTCGATGGTTCTGGACGTGGAAGGTGGGAAGAGGAAGTGGAAGTGGAGGTGGAGGTGGAAGTGGAAGTGGAAGTGGAAGTGGAAGTGGAAGGTTTGATGATGTCAAAGATCGCTGAGGCATTGGAATCGATGTTGTGATGTGGTGTGGCAAACCTGTGATGAATGCTGAGTACGAAGTAGGTCTGGGTCTAGAGATGGCGCAATCGGAGGCGAGGGGGTATGAAGATCTGTACAACCCATGGTGGAAGAAGGACCCGAACACGGGCCTCGTTGCTGAGGTGATACATTGGATTCTATTCGACAATAGTAAGTGGAGTTAGAATGTGGTGTTGCGATACACAAGAAAGGCGTTGAAGTGTGCCGTTAAAGTGTGCCGTTGTACCTCGGAGGGGCTCTTTGTCTTGTTTCTGTGTCTATACCTTGTCTCTGTGTCTTTGTCTTGTCTCCGTGTCTTTGTCTTGACTCTGTGTCTTTGTCTTGTCTCTGTGTCTTTATCCTGTCTCTGTGTCTCTGTGTTTCTCGTGTCTCTCGTGTCTCTCGTGCCTCTCGTGCCTCTCGTGTGTCTCTCAGCTCTCTTGTCTTACCCATGCATGGGAGAAGCAATCGTGGAGAAGGCGTGAGATGTTTGCGACTGGAAGAAAGGGTCTTGGCACCGATAAGAAGGGGACAACTGCCATTTGAAATGACTTGATTTGCCAGTCCATTATAAGATTGAGAAAAGTAGAAAGGGATAGATAGAAGTAGAAGTGTGTCCATCTATCAAGCTAGGCAACTTACACATGTCTAGTGATAGTTATATTTAATCTCACGATAGCTCGGGTGGTGCCAAATGTTGAGGTTCTTTATCTCATTCCTTATCGGACACTCGAGATCGTCTATCGCAGCGTCGTACCGGCAGCTCTAGCCTATCGCGTGACCGTAGTGCCGTCCCCCGGACACCGCGATGGCACAGTCACCCCGTCACTTTGAGCAGTGAGCACGCATTTTGGAGCATTTTGGAGCATTTTGGAGCATTCTTATCCATCTCCCGCGTAAGTATATGGAGGGTCCAGGTATCATCCACAAAACTGATGACTCGTGATCTGCTGCTCGTCTGGACTGAGACTGGAACAGGACTCCCTTTTGTCTGTTCACTCCAAGGTTCTTGCATTTCTCACTTGCATTTCTCATCATCGCCTCCTTCACTTTTGTCATCCCCATCTCTCTCTCCTCCGGTCTACTCTCTCCCAAGTCTACTCTCGCTCCATTCTACGCTCTCTCCAGTCTACTCTCTCTCCAGCCTACTCTCTCTCCAGTCTATTCTCTCCTCCCGCTGCCCTACATAACTTCCTTGCCCATAACCACCGACATACCGGCATTCACCTACACAACGAACGACTCACTACTCCACCATCCACCCATCCACCACTCACCACTCACCACTCACCGTCACATTGACGCCGACATTCACCCAAGAGTCAGCCAGAAGCTCCGACGACCGCTTCTCCCAACGATATATCCTAACATCCCTTCTACCTCGACTATATTCCTACCTGCATTCACATCGACGCTGTCACACTTCATCGCGTTCCCTCACTCTCGCGTTGCTCTTCCCCGTCGAGTCATTAACTTGAATTCGGCCCAGCTGCCATCCTCATTCGTTACCTTCAACAGTATCCAACCACCGCTGCAGCCTCGTCCTGCACCTTCAATCATCGACCATTTCTAGCACCCCTTCCACCCCACAGCTGGCCAGACGATAGAGCGTGTCCAGCATATTGCCTCCCGACTTGCATATCCTGAAAAGTCCTGGCAATACTTGCAGACGTACCTGCTACCTGCAACCTGCAACCTTCCACCGAGCAGCAGCAGCAGCAACAGCAACAGCAACAGCAACAGCAACAGCAACAGCAACAGCAGCAGCAACAGCAACAGTAGCAGCAACAGCAGCCGCACCATCAACAGCCACCTCGTCAAGTGTGAACCACGATTCTGCCTACAGCTGCCAGCCACCAAATCAGGCTCTGAGCATCCGACGACCATTTCCAAATACGTTCATCGTGAGACAACTCTGGAGCCAAGCATAGACGTTGCCTGCCTTGTCTTCCTTGCTCCAAATCAGGCTCAACCCACGACATCGACCAAGCTTCCCTCTCGCTCGTTCGCTTCCTCTACCTACCACCTTCCAGCTCTACTACACCTCTCTTCAACGACAGAGCTTCCTTCCTGAGCTCTACGACTTCAACATCGAGCTCAGTGTGTACATGCAGAACGAACTGACCTCGAATCTTTACCCACACCTTATCCGGTAGTACATAAGGCTATCGACAACCCAAGGGGATCTGGGCATCTGCCAACACTAGGCAGGACCTACCAGAATGGCGGCTCTTCCGCCTCCGTCCTCGTCCTCGTCTTCCAGACGTGCGAGGACGGGTGAGAAGACGGTTGGTTCTTTTGTCATCGAGGACGAGATAGGAAAGGGTAGTTTTGCGACGGTTTACAGAGGACATCATGAGGTATGTCTGGCTCCGATAGCTTCTATACCTTGCTCGAAGCTTTCCTTCCGTCCATCCAAGCTTCGTAGAATGCCTCGGTTTTATGGGCAGATAATCGTTAGATGATCCAAGCTAATATCTTGGTGTACAGCGTACCGGAGCTCTTGTAGCGATCAAATCTGTCACCCTGGTCAAACTGAACAAGAAGCTGAAGGAGAACCTCTACTGTGAGATAGAGATCCTCAAAGGCCTTCACCATCCTCACATCGTTGCGCTCATCGACTGTCGAGAATCGAGTCAACACATACACTTGGTGATGGAGTTCTGTGCACTAGGTGACCTGTCTTATTTTATCAAGAAGAGAGACAAGTTGGCCGACAACGTAGCGCTTCGAGATATGGTCAGGAAATACCCGATGCCAATTGCGGGAGGACTGAACGAGGTGATTGTCCGTCATTTCCTAAAGCAGCTTGCAAGCGCCATGGAATTCCTGCGAGACCGAAACTTCATCCACCGAGATGTCAAACCACAGAATCTCCTCCTCTTACCTTCTCCCGATTACCTTGCGAACTCGAAAAATCCTCCCCTAGTGATGAGTGCCAGCGAAAAGGCTCTAGTTCCAATGGTTGGCCTCACTTCGCTCCCGATGTTGAAGATTGCAGATTTCGGATTTGCTAGATCACTTCCGGCGACATCATTGGCAGAAACGTTATGTGGTTCTCCTCTGTACATGGCGCCAGAAATTCTACGATATGAAAAGTATGACGCTAAGGCAGACCTGTGGTCAGTCGGGACCGTTTTGTACGAGATGGTGACCGGTAAGCCACCATTCCGTGCTACCAACCATGTCGAGCTCCTCCGCAAGATCGAGCAGAGCGAGGATCACATCAGGTTCCCACGAGACGCGGTCATTAGTAGTGGCATCAAAGAACTTGTGAGATCCCTGCTTAAGCGGACACCCGTGGAACGTATCGAATTCCCAAAGTTCTTTAATCATGAAGTCGTGCAGGAGCCCATCCCCGGGTTGGTAGGGGATGATCGGCCACAGGAGATTCGAGCACCAGCGAAGGCTGAAGAAGTACCAATGGTGAGAACTTCATCGTCGAGGAGTGACCGTAGACAACAGGTGAAATCGGATACTCCACCATATTCCTCATCGCCAAGAGATCGCACCATTCCATCACCCCGAATGCAACTTGTCGATCCAGTACGAGAGTCCTCTGGCACTCCACCAAGAGTGACTTCACATCCTCGACCTGCTTCCCGTGAGCAAGCCCGCGAGCAGCCACGTGAACAACGCAGGCCATCGATTGTCGCGGCTGCGACCGCACCCAATGCGGAAACCATCCAAGGACGACGCTCGTCAAAGACATACACTACTTCTCTCGACCAGAGACGTGTTCCGTCGCGGCAAGCGTCTGCTGATGAAGGGCCGAAAGGGGAAACTTCGAATGGCCACTCGCAAACCCCAGATGCAATTGCTGAAGCGGAACAAGCAGTTCGAGATGCCCGAGAGTATGTCCTGGTTGAGAAGCGTGCTGTTGAGGTCAATGCTTTTGCGGACGAGATGGCGAATAATCCTAGACTACAGACCAGCGCCAAACAAACCATCTCATCACGCGGAACCCAAATGACCAGAAGGGCGACAACGCAGGGCACATCCACATCGACTACTGGGGCTGTTCCAGCGTCTCCGTCAAGAGTGGTCCAGATTGCATCCGGAAAACCACGACCAGATGTCGTGCCTCAGCGACAGAACTCATACGGGAAGTCGTTTGGAAGTCCTTCCACGACTTCCGCTATCGCGAAAGCACTGCACGGTGCGAGCGTAAGAGTCTTTGGTGTCGGCTGGTCGCCACATCTCATTGGCAAGGGCATGTCACCGCCGCAGTTATACAATCCCTTCCCAACGTATCCGACACCGCACGGTACGACTGGTCTTCTTGGAGATGGTCGACCGAGTGGTCCTGTCGACGAAGATCAGAAGGCGGTCAACATTATCGAAGAGTCCGCTACTCGGAGTGACGTTGTGTACGGTTTTGCGGAGGTGAAGTACAAGCAGCTGATTCCACTCGCACCGTCGATGGATCACGGCCTTGGTGGGCAGAAGCACGGAGACTCTGTCGAAGAGGATGACGGGCTCACCGTTGAAGCTGTGGTTGCATTGTCCGAGGAGGCTCTCGTTCTCTATGTGAAAGCGTTGTCTCTATTGGCTAAGTCTATGGATATTGCTGGGGCGTGGTGGAGCCGGAAGAACCGAGCGGATGGAACTCATAGAGCTGAGTCCGCAAGCAGTGTTGCAGCCGGTAATCGTATCAACAGCGCTGTCCAATGGGTTCGCAGTCGCTTCAATGAGGTGCTGGAGAAGACTGACTTCGTCCGACTAAAGCTTATCGAGGCTCAAAAGCGATTACCAGAAGACCACCCTGGGCACCCGAGCCATCATACGAGTGTGTCCGTAGGAGTCTCGTCAACCGAAGGCGTCCTTCTCTGCTCGGGTGTCACGGCGGAGAAGTTGATATACGATCGTGCCGTCGAGATGAGCCGTACCGCTGCCATCAACGAGATTGCGAACGAGGATCTCCCAGGTGTCGAGAGGTCCTATGTCACAGCCCTCCGAATGCTAGAAGCTGTTCTGGAGAACGATGACGACCCTCCACCTCAGCGACGTAGGTCATCAAGTCTTCGGGAGCAGGTAGACCCTGATGATAACGGTCACTTCCGCCTGGAGGATAGGAAGGCCGTGCAAAAGAGTGAGCGCAGACCTCGCACTTGAATTCCAACCTTGCTAACATATGCTAGTTATCTCAGGTGTCCGTTCTCGCCTCGCGAACCTTCGACCAAAAATGGCTCTGATAGCCAAGCATCAGTCGCTCCCTCCCTCATCACCTCGACCTTCGAGCATCGTTCATAGTGGTGGCACAACACCCACTATCGCGAATACGCCACCTCGTTGATAGCACACCGCTACGTTGATAAAGTCGAGAGGAATAGTATACCTCGCGCTTGAGGTTCTTGAACCTGTTTATGAAAAGACTGCACTGGATCCCGGAACCATAGTCCATGACCATACAATCGGCGTTTAACAATTTGATAAATTTTACTTTCTCCTGTTTCAATGTTTTTACTTTAGATTTTGGGAATCTCAGGGATTGCAGGTTCTTTGTATGTGTTGGTTTCCACGAGGCGTTTTGGGAGCTCATCTTCCTTCGATTTTGAGCAGCAGTCGGAAAGCGATCAGATTTTACGCGCGTGCGATGGCATCAGTGGGCGCTGGTAATATAGGCGCACGTTGCGTTTTTTTCTGTGTATACCCCTGCTTTGCATCATGGACTTGGGCTTGATTGGGACTGGCTGGGGAGCATTACAGTAATCCCCCTAGTTCACTGAGGAGATGAGAAGAGAGCGGCCCAGGGATGACACGATATCTCAGCATGGTTCTCAGGTTGTTTTTCAAGCATTGACCTACAGCGAGCAAGCAATACGTGGCTTTGTGCGCTGGGGATGATTGTAGTTGATTACTGAAATACATATCCGCCATGATATTTGCGGACGGCGAATAGGAGTGGGAAATGGAAGGTTGTTTTGTGAGGGGTCTAGGATACTTGAATTGGGTTTGGGGGTTGGTGCCTACAGCATGGCATGGTCTGGAAGAGGACGAAGAGACATTGTATCTTTATTTGCAAGGGAAATAAGAAGACATCAATGCCAAGTCTTCTGATGTATCAATGTGATTTGACCGCTTAAAATATGTACTTGGGTTGACAGTTTCGTACTTAAGTAGGCCTCGAGATTGCGACGATTCGCATGGGAACTGTCTCCCCAATATCTGCTGCTCGTCGAAGTGGTCTCGTGGCACCTTGAGGGCGGATGTGAAATCCGTTGCTCCTGTGAGACTCGCAGTCAGGAGATCTTCTTATAGTGCTGTGACGAAAGGCCGAGTGTCAGTCCTGTTATGTTCGATGTTTGGCGAGGCATAGAACAGTGAATTTTCTACGAGACTCAGGGATCGGGGGGAGGGTTTAATTTCTCATGGCCACTTTGTTTGTAATATTGACCACAGTTCATCCATGCCATCCTGTCAACAAATCAATGCCTCCCGAAAAAACTAAGAACATTTACCAGGTAAATAGGAGTCATTTGTTGGAATTCAATATCCAATAGTACCAGAACCAGCACCAGCACCAGCTCCATCAGCACCCCCCTTCCTCCCAATATGGACCGAGTTGCGTTGTATAAAGAATTTCCTTCCGGCTCCCTGCCAAAGTTGGTTCTGTTAAACTTCATGCCTGCTATTCCTGAGAGCTAGCATTCGATGAAGTAACAACCCTTTTGTGGAGTTCACTCCCAGGTAGATACAACCCATCGCTGCATATCTTGTAGACAAGATGCTCGACTTCTGCTGTTAAAGCAAACTTGGTGGTTTCGATAGTGAGGTGTTGAGAGGCATCAACAATATTGGAAGTTGTTAAAGACAGAACCGAAAATGCCAGCGAACTCAAATTGAACAACGAATAGAACATGTTGGGAGACATCCAAGCAGGTATGTACGCACGGTTGCCTCTTCAAATTCGCGGACCCTGACAGCCTTTAACAGGCTGGCCTTCAAAGCTTTCCTGGCACTCTCTAGCTTGACCTACTCCCCACATTCATTTTCTTTAAAGACGATCTAGGGTTAGTTCTACCCTTTCTGATTCTTGGTGTCGGACTCGCACTCCCTGTTCAGTGTGAGCTTACCGTCTGCTACCCATATTTAGCAACCGGCTCCGAAATCACCCGCCAATTGCATTGCATTTTCTACCGAGGAGCTCAGTACCATACAACCAAGTTTGGGTTTAATAACGTCTGTATTAGGGTTGTCTACTAGAGTTATATTTACATGCTTTTCTAGATTTAGCGGCCGAGCTGCAATTACTCGTAGGGATTTCGAGAGGTATAGCTAAAGCGCCTCGAGTTATGTAGAGTTTCGAGAGGATGATTATCTAGAGAAATCCTTTTCCGAAGCGAGAATAGTTCACATTCAATGCAAGAGGTTACCTGGCGGAAGTTTGGTCGTTGCTCACCTCCCTAGCGATGAAATTGTTGGGGTATTATAACGAGGCGTGAAAGTCAATCGATATTATAATTTAAGAGAAAACATTCAAAAGACAGATTTAAACTCTGCGTACAAATTGTTATTGAATTATTGATCTTTGAGTGCTATAGGGGGCTAGATGTCTCCTCATTTCTTAGTACAAAATACATGTCGCTTGAAGATTCTGAACATACAGGACAATCTGTCGGGTTGCCACTTTTATTGACAGAAATGTATTCTCCTTAATACTATAGTAGAGTTGAGTGATATATCCTGGGTCCCATTGTTTTATACTAATTCCGAGGTAAAAATCCAACGTTCGCGTACCAAGTTCTTGATTCCGTGGCACGAGCAATGCGTGTTCAAGTTTAACATTCTGTTCCTCTACCTACTACACGATTGTGTCTCCTACATCGCCTTTTAGAGTGACAATAGTTATATTTACCACAGAAATTCTAAAAATAAATCTATAAATAGGGTTTATCTTCCTTAAAGGTAATTCTTGTCTCATAATCATAAGAATCAGATGGCATTAGAAGTGGTGGATGAAATCTATTATGATCTAGTTCTAACCAGGAATTCTTGTGAACCACAAAACTCGCCTCTTTAGCAATCAATCCTGTATATTGATTTCTGTTCCATCACACTCGAAAGACCTTCAGACAACTTTCTTCGGACATCAGAGCCTCGTAAAGCGATAATCTCTACTGCGATTGTCATTCGTATGCTTTGAGCAGGAAATCAGCCAAGTTCAGCTCCGCTTCAACAGCTGTAAAGTTGGCAGCTATAGATCCTATCTTAAACTGCAATGCTTGAACCTCCGGATCAGCAAACTGCTTTTCGAACGCGTATATATCAGATCGAATGTTTTCCAGTGGGACGCCTGATGCAAGATTGATGGAGTCCTTGGCACTTTTGATTGCGGACAGGGGGAAGAGTCGACAGCGAGAAGTGATTCCATTAATGTACGCATACATTTCAGCGGAGGTATCGAACGCACTGTTAATCCAACCAATCCTCGCCGCTTCGACTGCTGAGATGTCTTTAGAAGAGAGAATATATTCCATGGCGAGTCCGCGTCCAATAAGTCCCGGGAGAAACTGGCTTCCTCCACCCCCAGGGAAAAGACCTAGGCCAACTTCTGGTTGCCCGAAAACTGCTTCTTTGGTTGCGAACCGCATATCCAGGGAGACTAATAGTTCGTTTCCTCCCCCTCGAGCTCGACCTTCAACTGCGCCAATGGTCACCTGAGGGAGGGTTGAGATATTATATATGATGTCAGCGAAGGAGGGACCTAGCAATTCATTAGTATTCATTGGGACTTGTAGAGACTTGAAGAAATTATTACCAATTGTGGTTACTGAAAGGTCCACGTGTGCCATGAAGAATTGAGGGACATCACTCTTGAAAATGACCACCTTGGTTTCTCTGTCGGCCTGGAGTCTCCCAACAAGGTCCTCTAACCCATCTTGGGTGTCTTGATTCCACAAATTGACTTCTGAATTAGGGTTGTGGAGTGTGACCTCAAGAATACCCGCGTTGAGAGAGGTCTTCAAACCGACATACTCTGGAAGCTCAAGAGTAGACACAATTGGAAGGAGGGCCAAAGCCAAGCTCTTAATGCGAGGGGAGAAAATCATGTTTGAAGAGAGGCTGTTATACAAAGATCGTCTGATGATATCTTTTGGCGATTTATGTCTGAGAGCGTGGCTTGAATATGGCCCCGACCACCTTTCCTTTATACAATCAAGTCCCCTATTCCACTTTCTCGAAAAGAGAAATGCATGAACTGACAAAGCCCAGTTAAACACCTAAACCTTATTGTTTCCATCGGAGAAAGCGAATGTTACAAAGCTGCGATGTTTTTCCGAGTCATTGCCTATAGCAGTGTTAGATTCTTAATGCTAATAGAATTTTTAAGATTGCTTTATCCAGGACTGTTGTGGAAGTGTCGAGGGAGTACTTGATTACTGATATAATATGATCGTGATCAATTTTAGGGGACTCTTGGCGCACCGACGGCATGACGTTCGCCCGACTTAAATCGCGATTTCGTGATTACTTAGGGTTGAAGCCAGGAGAAAGAATGTAGACAAGATTATTAATCATTTATTATCGTCACAAGATGGGGGGCATAGATAGAGGAAGAACTCTCAGAATAGATCAGTAAATCACCAAGAACGACATCAATCATCCAGACAATTTTTGCTTTCACAAAATGGCTACACCACAGAAGCGAACAATTCTTATCACAGGGTAAGTTGAGTTCTAAATACTCTTGGCACATCTTTCAAGAGAATATGTCTAATACAACGGGTTTTCAATTTAGCTGCTCGGAAGGCGGTGCTGGACATGCTCTCGCACTTGACTTCCACCGGCAAGGCTTGCGGGTTTTTGCAACGGCTCGATCAACCAAATCCCTCTCCACGCTTGAGGCGAAGGGAATTGAAACACTGGCGTTGGACGTGACTCTTGACGAGAGTATCTCTTCTGTGAAAAAGGAGATCGCAAACCGCACAGGAGGAAAATTAGATATGTTGTTCAATAATGCGGGCTCGAGTGAGTAGATCTCTTTTCTATTGAAACTGGCTGACTTCTCTTCTACAGTGTTTGAAATCCCAGCAATAGAAGCTGACCCCAACGCCACAAAGTCCATGTTCGAAGCCAATGTTTTCGGCCTGTTTAATATGGTTGCTGCCTTCACGCCTCTTCTCCTCGCTGCTGGTCCTAATACCCAACTTCCTCCCACGATCATCAACACGTCTTCAATCGTGTCCCGTGTCCCCTTTCCGCTTGCAGCACAATACAACGCTTCCAAAGCGGCAGTCTCTTCTTACTCCGATACTCTCAGGATTGAACTTGCCCCGCTCGGCATTAAAGTAGTCACTTTGTACATGGGCGTAGTGGCAACAGGCATCACGAACCCGGACAGGATCAACTTCGGCCCTGATAGCCTGTATAAAGATGTTGAAGAAGGTCTGAGACAAAGGAGTCGGGATCATCATCGGGACGGCATGAAGCCGGACGAGTTTGCTCGGCAAGTAGTTCAGAGTGTATTAGGCAGTCCTGCACTCGGAAAAGCCGAACACTTGTGGATAGGGGCAAGTGCCACCGCCGTCTGGGCGTTGAACGCATTTGGATGGAGGAAGATCTTTGACAGTTCTATACAACAGGCAGTTGGTCTCACTGATGCAGTCAAACGCTTGATATATGAGAAGGGCCAGCAAAGTGTCAATTCATCACGTAAGACAGAATGAACAAGGCTGAAGGAGTTTATTGTAATCTTATTTGTATCCTAATTCATCGTTAGCCGAAATCTTCGTCAAGTCAATATTCGGCACCGAAAGCGCAAAGTAAGAGTGAACAGTCTTAAACGTGAGTTTTAAAAGTGTTATTCGAATCAAAGACGTCGATTTCCCATACTGCTCAAACTTCGAAGCGTGAATAATCATCGACCATACGTAACGACTTGCGGGCAATTGTAAACACGTCGTCTCCTTCCATCATTCAAATGCAACTATCCTAAGCCACCTAAGAAATCATCCTCATCTGGAATCCCCAGCTCTGGTCCATGCACCAAAGGCAAATTCGGATACACCGAACTATTCAGATCATACACAGGCCGCTGCACATCTCGACAACTCCTGGTCTCTTCCAGTCAGAACGTTAGTAGAGCCCTCCGTAACCATTAATAGTAGTAATCCATCAGTGATATAGTGATTTTTTCCTGCTTTCGCACTGGTAACCTTTCTTTTGACGTCCCCAGGAATAGCTTGCTACACATGCCCCAGCCCTTTTGATCTGATCCTCTGTCCAACCATCTTGTTCAGGTTTCTTGAAGCGCGAAAGAGAATTGTAATTTACCTGTCATACTGCAGCGACTTTATGAATCTGCTCAGCTAAGCTGGTAGACTGTGGTATATAACTTGGGCCCGCTGTATGATTATATCGCTAATTCCTGAATGTGCGATCAAGTGCCTGTCTAGATTGGTGGGCCTACGTCGAACTGTGTGCATAGGTCTGTGAGTTGGCGAAGGTTTGATACTGTTGGTTCCGAGGAGTATCGAGCCGACTAGGCATTATCGAAGTGGCTCTATCGAGACAACTGTTCCCCATACTCTGGAATTGTGGAATCGGATTTGAAGGCACAGGTCTTTCGAAATGAGAAGGCATGATCGAGCCTTGAACTGATCCAGCATAGAGAGGTAACCCTGTGCTCAAGTTTTGGTTGTAAATTTTCGTACCTTTGTATGGGTATCCATGAAACAAAATCATTATATTTCCAAGGCCGTATGCGTTGATTTGAAGCATTATGGACGCCTATGCGTTGACAGATATGAAAACAGCCCTGTCAGTTGCTTTTTGAACCATACATCCACATTAATTATGAATTACGCTGCCGCGATTTTATATCAAGAAGGATGGTGTAGCTTATCACCTGCATTCGAAATGGGATTCCTTCAAAATCATGTTTCACATTAACAACCAACAAGTATTCATCCCACTCAATCCTTTCGTGACGTACATGACTAAATACCCATTCCTCACGTTCTTCCAACAAATAGTGAGGCAATCAGGGGTCGATTATCTCCACTCATCCTATTCAAATGTCTCTTGACAGTGTTGCCATGCGCCATCATGGCATTATGCGTCATCAAAATAGATAGTGACATCGTATGAAGAGATTATGAGTAAGAAAACGCAACCAGAGGTAGTGATGTAACGAGCGAGGGTTACTCATTTCTCGATGAATGTGGAATCACATAGGTCACACATTCACATCACAAAGTGTAACCTGAGATAGCTTCGCAACATCCAGCCTCAATGAGCCTCTTGTCTCGGAATATGTTCATCCTTTCAAGTAGTCACCACCATCGCATCTCACTTAAGATGAAACTGGCATTTGGCAGACTGACATGCAAAAGAGTAACACTACAGAGCTGTGACTGAAAGCCCCAAACAACATCTCACTCGCCACATCATTTACCTGCAACTGGCCAAGGCAACAGACCGCCTCAGTTGGCCCTTCAACCTCACCTCAACATGTCTCCACAGAATAGATCTCACGGTGACCTGAAGCGAGATGCACGAAACGCCACTGCCACTGCACGTACTGCGGCATGGTCCGTCGGGTAGAGACCTGTGCAGATCACTGGTGAGTGAATCATCAGACTTGGACCCGGGAGTTTGGATCGAGGTAGATCAGATGACTTTGTACATAGGAGGCGCAATGATCAGTGTCAGGGAGACTCATTTACAGACTGAGAACACGAGAAGAAGTACCCTAAAGAAGCAGGTAGATCATGAGATCGCAGTCGCAAAATGCGCTTCGTATGCGCGCGGAGTTCTTGTTATTCTAGGCGGCAAAGACGAATTCTTGAGCAAACATCCTGTTGGATCTCGTGCTCGAATCCATTCCATGAATCAGCGCAACAATTTCTATTTGCGCGCAGACTCTAATCTTCTAGAATCAAAATGGAAGTGAGAATCAATAGCAAATAGAACAGGATGAAACAAAATCTTCGTAGTCATCACTCCGCGCTTCCACGCTTATGTGCGTCTCGCGGCCCCAGAGGCCATATTTATGGCCTTAGCGAAGAAGACAGACCGACCCCGAATATGCCCACGTGCGTGCTACGCCACTATGTTGCACCCAACCAACACTGCGGTAGATCAAGTCCCGTGAGGTGAATGGGGCCGTAAAATATGAGCCTCAATAGGTACGCAGGTTGGGTTGGAAGTGCACTGCGATTACAAAGGCATGGTGTCAAGCGAAGGATGCTGATTGGGATCAATACCCTATTGTTATTTTTAGCGAGCCAACCGAGCCCCAGGGACAAATCAGTACACGGCTGTCAGCGGGCCGTACTATACAAAGACCCGCACTGCTTGCTGCGCCAACCACCCACAACGTTGTTCGGGCGGATTCATGTTGGTTAGCCTTAGGTGGTCTTGAAGGAATGACAAAAGACACAGAACAGATATAATACTCCATGTCATCGCCCTTTGTTTGTGAGTCGGGAAGAAAGGATTCAGGACAAAGTTATTGATTTCGCCACAAAGACTCATAGTATCTCTTACACTTGAGGTCCCGATTCATGTAGATGGAACTGAACATATCATCTCATCACTTCTCCACAGCCACAAATATCTTTTATATATGTGCAGCTACGTAAAATCTGGATATGCACAAACGCCAACAAAATCCAATAAATCCCAGCACCGAAAGACGAAACGAAGGAAACTCAGATCCAAAAGCGAAGAAAAAAAGCGCAGACATGGATATCGTCCATGTCACATATGAACAAGTGCATGGCAGCGGAGGACCGTCAGCTGATCCAACGACACCAACGAAAAGAGCGAAGGGGAATCTATTCGGTCGACTCTCTGGATGGACAGAGAAGGGACACGAAGGTGGAAATTTAGATGGAATAGCTCGGAAAGCATTTCCAACGCAATGTCCTGGACAGTCAGGCGAGTGTGTACGAGTGAGAGATGAGAAGGGCGCATTATCATATCCAGTTCGAACCCCGGACTTGCGCCGTAAGGGGCCGTTCTTAAACTCAGATATAACAGATTTCAACCAACTCTTCGAAGACCAGAAGAAGATTCGACTAGGGAAGATGGAACGTGTAGAGCGACCATCGCGTCCAAATCGTCCGGCAGGCCTGGGACTTCTAGGCCTACCCAGATCAAATCCAGCGTCACGGTCTGTTTCTCCTGTACCCTCTCGCAAAGCTGGACATCGAAAGACAAAATCAGCATCTAAGAGATTCGTGGACTATGTTCGGACAAGCGCCGACGTCCTTGACGAGACCAGACGGGATTTCGCTGGCAAATTCAGCCCTCAATTTGACCACTTCACCCACGCGCCTTTCTACTTCGGTCGAAGGAGCTCTATCGACTCGTTGGACTCTTTCTACTGCGCAGGCGAGTCCGAAGAGCTTGCCAACAAATCAAGCCTCGACGAGATCTGCAACCGACCCATCGTGAACAGCCAGCCGTCAAAACAATGCAAGCCACTCAGATCACCAAAGAAGACGCAGAGACCAAAGTGCAGATTATGCAGAACGGGTTCAGAATCCAGTCGAGGATTATGTACGTCATGTGAGGATGATCACGTTCGACCAATTTCGGATCTTCCTGATCTTGGAGGTGATTCGGGTTCGGAGGACGAGGTCAAGCCCACCCCACCACCGAAGGATCTGAAGTATCTCCGGGTCAACAACGCGCAATCCTCTCGTCCTTCGACCTCACGTACGGTAGATTCCGCGAAATCAGAGGGTCAGATTAGTTTTGGCTGTGTACCGAGAGGACAGCTGGTGATCACACCAACGCCAGACCGACAACACTCCATTCCTATCCTAATTGTCGGGGAGAACGACGAGGAGGATGATTTGAGGTACGAAACATGGAAGAACAGTGTGATGATACAGAAAGAGAAGGACCGTGTACAGAGTGACCCAGGTACATGGGCAACATGTTATGGGAGTAGTGACTTTGAGTACTTCGAGAAGGTTGAGCCAATTGTAGTCCGACCTCTCACAATCAACAAGGGAAATGATGCAGCAGACAAGAGTCGGGATACGAGCTTCTATCGTTTCTACGATGATATTTTAGAGCAATGAATAGTAATCAAGTATTAAATTCATGGTGCAGTTCCTAGTGTGATTTCTGACGCATATGGAAGGGTATCATAAATCACTGCAAGATTGATCGCCATAGTAAATATGGAAGCAGACTATAAGATTATGAACGCATCACACAAGCAATGATCTTGAAATTACAGTCAACCTATAGTCAATGACAACGAGGATCGCGAGTGTAGGCGCACATCTTTCGGTGCAGCGAAGTGTAATGTCCATCCCTACGTGCCGGAAAAAAGGATAGGTACTTTAACTTTAAAAAAAGGGCAGGGTTAAATCTGTGCACACCTTATTATATCTTTTTATTTTCATAAGTTATGTTTTATAGCCACTCCTAAACAACCTAAACCCCTCTCACCTAGAAAGTTATATTCTCGTTGTCGCCCTCGCGCCTAACTTGAAAATAGTCTCCTTATAGCGTAACAGAGTTCCTCTGCTACAGCGCTACTACTAAGATTATATTATCCTAATTCTTTATTAAGGGATCTTTTCCGAGCTCTAAGGCCTCGCCCTTACACAGGAAAGTGTTATTGGCCTTAACTGCTGTGGCGGGCAAATTCAGGTCAGGTGGCCACGCGGATTAATTCCTGGACTGATAAGTTTAGTTTAGTACGAAACAAACCTGCACTTCCGATAAGATTCATACCGTAGTTTCATTTATAAAGTCTCAGCCATAAAAGCCAATGGTGGCTGGAGGTGCTATGGTGCCCGGTGCACCACGTCTAGGTTGGTAATGACTTCAATGTCTGGCGTACTTCGCCCTGTTTCTAAAGTCGTATTCAAGCTAGCATCAAACCTATCATCTCGCATCCGCTAAAGTCTCGTATACTAGAGTTCTTAATCCTTAAGCACACTGCTAAGTGGGGGCTAGGATGGCTTGTACCATGCCTACTGCCCAGAAGCTAGATTGCCGAAACCCTTCACATACGAGTCGGCACTTAAGAAGGAGAAAAATGCCATTAGCCAAGCGGCATACCTCAACGGAACTCTATTCGTCACTCTGGGGCTAGAGATGAAGTATTCAAGCTCTTATTAAGTACTACTTAAGGCTTAGTAATTGAGACACCTATAATATCTATATAGAGAAGATCAATACACTCTCTAGAGAATGCTAGAAGGCAAATGGTGATACTAGAATAGTATATAAGTAGATGGTTTCCCATGTCCCTCCAAGAAATAAATAAATTTTCCTTAATTCTATATAATAAGTTTTACTTCTTTTTCAAATTCAAAGAATGAAATTCTCCCAGATGAATGCACTAAAACAAGGCTCCTGTCCCGAGTGGCTGAACAAAAACTCCGATAATCGGGAGGCAACCAAATAATATCTTTATCGTCTTCCACCACCCAATGATTTGATGCTCGTAAGATTGGTAATAGCTTGCCATCGGGTGAGAAGGCTACTGATGTGACCGGCTCAGTATGGCCCTCGAGCGTCTGCAGTGCTGTTCCCGTGACCGCGTCCCAGAGCCGCACCGTCATATCATTAGATCCAGAGACGACCTGCTTGCCGTCGGGTGAGAAGGCTACTGATGTGACCCGGCTAGTATGGCCCTCGAGCGTCTGTAGTGCTGCTCCCGTGGCCGCGTCCCAGAGCCGTACCGTCATATCATTAGATCCAGAGACGACCTGCTTGCCGTCGGGTGAGAAGGCTACTGATGTGACCCGGCTAGTATGGCCCTCAAGCGTCTGCAGTACTGCTCCCGTGGCCGCGTCCCAGAGCCGTACCGTCTTATCATTAGATCCAGAGACGACCTGCTTGCCGTTGGGTGAGAAGGCTACTGATGTGACCGGCTCAGTATGGCCCTCGAGCGTCTGCAGTACTGCTCCCGTGGCCGCGTCCCAGAGCCGTACCGTTATATCATTAGATCCAGAGACGACCTGCTTACCGTCGGGTGAGAAGGCTACTGATGTGACCCAGATAGTATGGCCCTCGAGCGTCTGTATTGCTGCTCCCGTGGCTGCGTCCCAGAGCCGCACCGTCTTATCCCAAGATCCAGAGACGACCTGCTTTCCGTCGGGTGAGAAGGCTACTGATGTGACCCAGCTAGTATGGCCCTCGAGCGTCTGTATTGCTGCTCCCGTGGCCACGTCCCAGAGCCGTACCGTCTTATCCCAAGATCCAGAGACGACCTGCT
>LLCE01000233.1:0-29112 GCA_001414415.1 Hymenoscyphus repandus | reverse complement strand
ATCTCCTAGAATATAGAGGCTGTATATCGTTAACTAGATTTCGAACCGCTCGGACTAGAGACTAGCTCTAGTCCGGCCGTCCTACGATAGTCCTTGACTTATACAGGACGTTAAAAGGAATAAACAAACAAAATAAACAAATAATTAGAATGTCGTCGAGATAGATAATAATATACTTATCTAGTAACTCTCGTAGAATATATTTATTCTGTTTCTAGTATATAGCTAGGGCGTTTATTAAGCTAAATAGTATAACTTACTATTCCTATAACCCTCCTCCGGGTAAATAGAAAGTAGTAAGCTACTTATAGCCTGTCTTTATCCGGATCTGTCTAAACGTATTACGTTAGTTAATCTTCGTATATTTAACGGCTTTACCTAGTATATCCCGTAGGAACTAGGCGTTTAGGAGAGGGTAGACGTGTCTTTTTATAATAAAGTTCAGTCCCCTATAATCTATATAGACTCTTCTATTTAGGTCGTCTTTTTTACTTGCTATATATATATTTATAGTACACGACGATTTCGATTAGACTATAAGTTCCTTTGTTACTTAGTCCCTACTCTATTTCTTAAGCATTTCTATATACGTGTAATTCTTATATCTTAATTTTTTATAGGGGGGCGTATAGCCTTCCTTAAGAATTATCTCGTGGTCCTAAGGTTAATACTTAGGTAGCGCTATATTATCGTCCGGATTATCGAAAAGCCGGGCGAACTTTTAATAGATCGCAGGTATCCTTACTTACTTTAGGGGTTCTATCTGATCCCTTAACGTTTTACTAAGTTCGCTAAACTCTGCTTCCTAAGGGAGTTATTTCGGCCCCCTTAATAAAAGCGTACCTGTTCTTAGGTTTACCTTAGGGTTAACTGCTAATAGCTAGTCTATTCTAAGGACTACGTTATATCGTCCTATTAGTATAATATAGAACTTTATATAAAAAACGTGTCTATTTCGTGTAGTTACTATAATTATTTTAGTGACTCGGTTTACTAATCCTCCCTGATATTCTGGCTTCACTCCGCCTCCTAGGGAAACTATAAAAGGTTTCTCTTTCTGCTCTAGTTTTAACTAGAGTTATTTTACTCTTTCTATAGATATAAAGCTATATATAGCTCTAGTGTCTACTAAAATAAAGTTATTATTTCTATTAATCTTTAAGGTCAGTGTAATCCTTAAGAGTGTTTATTCCGGGGGTGAGGTTATTTTAAGCTCTTCGGCTCTCAGCTCGAATACTACCGTGGCCTCTCCTAGCGCGTCGTAGGTAAATTTTACTAATTAAGTCGTTAATACTTTCCCTGTTATTATATCTCGCTATTTCCGTGTTAACCCTTCACTTTTCTCTAGTATATAAGGTACTCCCGTTTAGAGTCTCCTTTTTTACCCCCCGGTTTCGATATAGATTTATTCCGAATAGTAGTAAGGGAGTTATATTCTTTTTTCCTAAACTCTGAAATCTACTTCTACGTAGAGTATTTCCTATACCTCGCCGATTCTTAGGTTAAATTTTAGTTCTTCCTATAGTTATTCGATAACTAGAATCCTTCCCCTATCTCCCTGGTAGCCGAAAACGATTCGTTTATCGTCTATATAGGTTATATAGTATATTGTTCCTTCTTCGGGTTAACTTTCTAGGTTTATTCTAGGTATAAAGAAATTTAGCTTCTTTCTCTTACCGGCCTTAATTCCCTCTAGTAATAATTCGTAGGAATATTCGTTTTCCCCTATATATAAGTTTATATACGTCTATAGTTCGGTCTATTATAGTATAGTTCTCGCTTCTTTCAGGCACTTTTAGTGGTTTATACTCTAAAGTGAACTTTCTAAGGAAGAGGAAGAGCTTGCCGGCTCCTTCCCTTTCTATTTATTAATATCTACTAGTATTACTAGTGATATTAACCCTCCGTGTTTATTCTTTACCTATTCTAAGGCTTCCTCGGGGGTTTCCTTCTAAGTATTCTCCGTTCCTACTAATACTCCGTCCTCTAATAAGCTTTCTGATTCGGTCGGGGTCGAAGGAGGGCTTCTATAGTGCTCTCGTATCTCCTCGGCCGTAGCTTCTCTTTTATCTCTGACTTCGAAGTGTGGTTCAGTTAACTTCTTAGCTTTTTCTTTCTTTTTTTCTTTCGGCTCGGTACTATTAAACTAGGCCTTATTAAGTGTCTTCTTTAGCTTCTGGCACTTATTCGCTAGATATCCCTTAATTCCGTAATTAAAATAAGTTCGGGTTTCTTATTGTTTTCCCTTCCTATCTTCTTTCTTTCTATACTTTTCTATAGCGTGGTATTCGATTCCTTATATTCTGTCTCCTAAATATTTATTATTCGGTTTTTATTTATTCAGGTGTCCGTATTAGCCTTTCTTCTCTAAAGATCTTTCGTAGAATCGATTATCGATTCTTATAGCTTCGTCGATTATCTTCGACAGCTTGTCGTGCGGGTCTTTCCGGGAGAGTTCGTCCTTAATATTATCCTTAAGTCCTTTATAATAGGTGTAGATCAGGGCTGCTTCGTTCTACCCTAGTTTTACTATAATCCGTAGGAATTCCGTAGAATACCTAGCGGTCGAGCCTCTCTATACTAATCTGGTTAATTCCGTATTTACTTTCTTAACTTCGTCGATATCCCCGAATACCTTCTTTATTTAAATAACTAATCCGGTCTCGTACTAGTTAATATAAGACTTAGTCTCTTCTTTAGTCAGGTTTATCACGCAGGGCCTATTAGTATTATCTAACTTTATTTTCTAGAAGTCCTCTAGGTGTGGTTTAATCTACTTATAGGCGTTACCTATAAACCTAGAGGTAACCTAAAGTGCCTTATTAATTAGTCGTGCCAGGTCCCTTTAGTAGAACTAGATATATAAGTTAGCTTTTATCAGGAATTTACTTAGCTTTACTAGATTCCCGTCGAACATCTCTAGTAGCGGAACCTTAATAGATTCCTTTATAGTATAGGTGGCAGCTGGTACTAGCGCTCCTACGGCCTTAGGGTTTAATGAACTTATTCTGGTGACTTTCTACTTTAAACTACACGAGGTGCTTAAAGTATAGCGATTAGGGTTCTTAGCTAAGAACGTGAGTCGTAAGTTTTAGTGTAAAAGGAGTAAAGTTATAAGTCACGGGGTCCTTTACTCGGAGGTAAGGTCGTTACTTAGTAATTAACAAGTATAAATTACTATAGGTAGTTAAGCACGAAGCTTAAAGTAAGTGGGCCTAAGCCCCGCCTATATAGGTAATAAAATACCGGTGATAGCTCTTTCATAGAGACTATCACTGCTGATGTTAGTCCTGATAGTCTGCCTACCAGAGCTATTATCACGTGCTTTTATACCTAGTCACGTGACCTAACATCTTCAGCCAACCGGCCCGTCCCTCCTCCGTAAGCTTAAACAAACCCCGAGGCTATAAAGTGGCCTCCTGCACTTCAGGACCAATTGCTGGTCGTGACACTTAGCCGCCTCTAACTAGTCCGAACTTATATTACTCTCCTAGGTTTCTTTAGGGATAGGGGTAGTAACTTCTCTTACTATCCCGTCCTTAGTTACCCTATAGAATATAATTATTTCTCTTATTTTTCTAATAACTACGAAGTATTTTCCTACCGTGAGTTCTTCTCTAGTTACTTCTAAGTAGTAGTCGTCTTTATAGACCTCTAGTCTAAAAATATACTAAGACTATATACTTCGTTAGTCTTTCTAACCTATATATTCTTATAATTCCCCTATTTCGGGTAGCTAGGATATAGTTAGTTCCGGTTATATCTCTGATTTAGAATAATTAGAATACTTAGAGTCTTCTTCCTCTAATAATTCCGAGAGGCTATCCTAGTCCTCTTAGCGTTCTACGTTAGTTAACGCTATCTTCTACTATAGAAGGGCGTGTCTCTAGTTAGCCTCTAGGGCTCTAATCTAACTATAGATCCCTGCTTTTTCGAGTTCTTCTATAGTAAGCTCGGTTTTATAGGTTATAGCGACTACCTTAGTTATATTATATCTACTCCTTCTAGTTACTTTTACCTATTTCTTAGGTAAGCTCTTATAATCTTTAGCTATATACCCGGGTTTTTTATATTTAAAATAAAGCTTCTTTTCGTAGAGTTTATTTCTTTTTTCTAGACTTATTCCCTTCTTCTAGATAGCGCTAATATTCTTTCCGGATTTATAATATTATAAATAGTACCTTTCTTTTCTATATCTATATTTCTAGTTTAATTCTCCGTAGAAATTCCCTTTTTAGAGTTCGGTTATTCTATTATCTAAATAAACTAGTCTCTTAAATATTTCTAATATATCGGTAAAGAATATACCTTACTTTATAATTTCTTCTCTAATATAGGGTTTAAGCCTTTATTTAAAGAATTTAGATAGGGCTAGGTCGTCCTATCCTATCTTAGTTATATACCGCTAAAACTTAATAGTATAAGTAATAACTAATCCGGTCTACTTTAAGTTAAGTAGCTTTCGAATAGCTATTTATCGTATATCGATATCTCTAAATATCCTTCTAATCTTATCTATAAATCCCTAGAATATTCTAAAGATCTTCTTAGTCGTCGGTTAAGAGCCGATTATCTCTTTATTTATAAATAGATCTTTAATATATAGTTAGATCTATTCCTAGGCCCGTCCTCGTAAATACGAAGAGGCCTAGAGTCCTTTATAGGTCTAGCTAGCGAATTTCGTATTATTAAAGGTAAAGTATATAGTTACTTATAAGATAAAGTATTCTAGTTTAGTTCGGTCCCTATTATACTTATCTAGTAAGGCGACTCGGAGTGATTTATTTATCTTAATATTAATAACTAAGGCGTCCGGTATAGGTTCGTCGTCGCTATCGTCGCTATCGTTATCCTTAGTAGGCTATTTACCCTTCCCTCCCTTCTTAGGTTCGGGTAGTAATATCGATAGTATAAGGTTAACTCGACTAGTAGTAGGGCTAGTTAAGCTAGGTCTATTATTTAGAGCTATAATTAATAGTCGAACGTACTTCGAAGCGGTAGTACTTAAAGTATCACGATTCGGTACTTAACTACCTTATAGCTAAGTAATAAATATAGTTTATAGGCTATATAGAAGTATATAGACTATTACTAGGTTACTAGGCTTAGAAGCTTAGCTCGTAATAATAACTATATAATAAATAATAAGATTTAGTTACTATATTTAATTAAGTACGAAGCTCCTATCTAATAGGTAAAGACCTAGACTATATACTTAATAGAACGCGAGGGTCGCTCGTCGACCTTTTCGTTCCGGGTCGACTCGGTCGCCTATCGACCTAGTCGACCTCTATATCACGTAATATTAAAATACTATAAAATCCCTGGACCGCTTACTAGCTCGTAATTAGTTCCTTTACTATAATAGTCTAAGGTCTCCTAGAGAGTATCCCCTCTTAAGCCTAAGGTCTTAGAACTACACGTGACTAATCTCGTAATTTATTATAGTATCCGTTCTAAAGATCTATTTATAAGATAAAGGTATATAGGTCGCTTATCTCTTATAAGTCCGCTTCTTAAGTAAGGCCGTCGAACTTAAGCTTCTTCCTTATAATCGAAGGTCGCCTATTTTATATTTATTAGTATAAGTTTCTTAGTAAAGGATAATACTAATAAGCTTCGTTTAATAAAGTTTTAAGTATTTCTTCTATTATATTTCCTCTTAAAAATACTATAGAGCTGCCTGTTCCCTATATAGGTTACTAAATAGATATAGGAGGGTTATATTAGGTAGTAAGCTATAAGTATAAAAGAATAGATATAGGAATAGTAATAGGATCTAGTATTAAAAAGAGAAAAGAGTTAAAGTAAATAATCGTTAAGTAATCGTTAAATAATCGTTAAAGTAAAGGCGTAGTTAAAATAGTAATAAGTATCCTAGTCCTCTTAATAAGAACATAAAAAATATTAAATACAGTAGTAGTAATCACGTGCTTAGCGTGCGTCCACGTGATCCCACATGATCCCCACTATAATAGGATCTAGTATTAAAAAGAGAAAAGAGTTAAAGTAATAATCGTTAAGTAATCGTTAAATAATCGTTAAAGTAAAAGGGTAGTTAGAATAGTAATAAGTATTCTAGTCCTCTTAATAAGAATATAAAAAATATTAAATATAGCAGTTATAATCACGTGCTTAGCGTGCGTCCACGTGATTCTACGTGATCCCTACTATAATACGCTAGAGGTTATATCGATTAGTAAAGCGGGAATTATATATACCGTATAATAAGTACTCTATATTAACGAGAGTTTTCGCGAAATACTCTCTATTTAGTATTACTAATATAAGAAAGGGCGGCCTATTATCAGGAACCTGATTTAGATTTCCTCTATTCTCTTCTCTCCTAGGTTTTACCTGAGAACCCGGAGCTATTCTCTAGGGTCCGAGTCGCTACCGTCTCGGACCGGCCGAATAGAGTAGGTAGCGGAACTAGGAATTATAATATTATCCGATTCGAGAAGTAGATATAATCGTTAAGGTCCTTAGCTATCTATATAGGGGGTAAAACGGATACGTTTCGTATATCAGGGTAATAGGAGAATTAGAGAAGAAGAGTAGAGATTAGTTTCTATAGTAATCTAACCTTATACTTAAATCGTAATTCCCTACTATTATAGTTCCTTATACCTATCTATCTAGTTTTAGAACTTCTTCTATACTTTACGATCTAACTCTTCCTCTATACGCTTCTAATAGCGGCTCTAGTTAGAAGCTAGTCTTTTCCCGAGTCGTAAGAGCTCGAGTCTTCTTTATCTTCGCTTCTACTTCTATCCGAAACTTCTTTAATTTTCGCTTTTATTTTCTTTACCCTTACTAGTTTAGCGGCTCTCTATCCGGACACTTCGTATATCTCTTCTCTCTTCCTCTATAGACGACTTCTTATACTCGAAGCTTATTAACTAAAGTTAATAAAAGTATACTCTCTCGGCGACTTTCGCTAGTTAGTAAAAGTAGGTTATCGAAGTTTTATACGGTATTAGCTAATAAAGTAGCCTTCTCTTCTATAGCGGAGGTAGAGGCCTTCTTATCTTCTTCGTTCGATTTCTTCCTCTAAGGCCTATTTTAGTTTATTTATTATACGCTACTTTATAGCTCTCGGTATAGGTTTCTATTCTATAGGCGTAGGGCTTAATATACGCGCCGGTAGGCTCCGGGTTCTCTCTATTCGCTAGTTTATACGACGAAAGGTTAATTCTTTAACTTCGGCTAGCTAGTCGCTAACTATTCGTAGTTAGGAGTAGTACTCTTTATATAACTCTTCTTTCTTTATTCCGATAGTACTTTAAATTAGCTTTATCGAGATAGCTACTTTAAGATAGCCTTTCTTAATCTTATTATCCTATCCCTAGCCTTCTACTTCTAGAATTAGATAGTTAAAGTTATTTATAAACTTATTTAAAGGTTATATCCCTTACTTTATACGGTTTAGTTACCCTAGGGCTTTCTAATATTATCTCGGGTCGCGGAAGGCGATCTTTATCTGTTTAAATAGTCTGTTAACCGTGAACTTTCCTTCCTTCTAGATATAACTAACCTAGGGGTATATCCGGCTAGTAGCCTCCTCTAAGAGTCGTCCGAATCCGTACTAAACTCTCTCCCTTTCTCTATTAATCGCTTCGCTATCGATCTCTAGCTTCGCTCGTAGAAGCCCTTTAAACTATAGGTATAAAGCTATATTTTCTCTATTAAACTTATCTAGATTCGGGAGGTATATTTTCGGGCGTCGTATAGTATCTATAAGTAGTAGAATATAGAGTAGCGGAGGGGTCTACCTACGTAAAGGGTTTAGCGTTAACGTACGTTCTTCGATTAAATCGATTCGAGTAGCTAGAGTAGCTATTAAGCTTATTTATTAGATAGCTAATTCGGCTAACTAGCGAGATTATTAAGTAAAGGTATCTCTAAGCTACTAGGGGACTTCTTCTACTATTTCGTCTTCTTCTTCGTACGATATCCTATCCGTATAACTAGCTACTAGGAGCGTAGCTCCTCGTCGTAATTTCGGCTTCTATATATAGGTTCGGATAGTTCCTACTACTAGCTCTTATACGCTCCGAGTTATTTATATATATAGGTTTAAACTTACTTACTACTAGCTTTCGTATATACCGTATCGTAATCTCTAGTTAATAAAGATAAGAAAGAGAGAATTCTAATATCACGGGCCAGGTCTTAAAGTCTAAGTAAACTAGTTATATTAGACTAGCTAAGAATTCTCTAAGGAGAGAAAGAAGGTAATAAGGTTAGAGAGCTTTAACAGAGGTAAGCTCTCGTACGAAGCTAAGGTTACCCTAGGAACGGCGACGGCCTAAGGCCTAGTATATAATCGGGTCTTAACCCGCTATAATATAGCTTTTATATAACTATATATATTCTCTAGATAGGTAATATAGTACTATCTTCTTTATTTAAATTATCTTAGGCCTATATAAAATCAATCTAATAACCGTACATAGAAAAAAGAAGCTTTATCCTATAGAGGCGGCGACTTAAATATCTCTTTAGCTAAGCCCTCGGAAAAATTTATTATAAATATCTTTCTTTCTTTTAAATCTATATCTCCCTAGTCCTATTTATTAACTCTCTTTAACAAGAGATAAGTGGTTGCCAGATCTAGATCGGTTTTAGCGTCTTTAGCTTACTAACTGAACAATCTGTAAATATACTATTTAAGAATAGACATTGGCGAGTCATGTATTATTACAATATAGCCCCTTATCATACTAAGTATTATCTCCTCTCCCCCATTTAATCCTTTCCCCGTGCTTGTCCTTCAATCTGCCCTCATCCACTCTGTCGTCCTCCTTTAGATCCTCCTCCCCAAGAAAATTCGTCGCCCAGACTCGCTCTACACACAACTCAAATTTCCCAGGAACCCTATCAATCAGACCGATCCCCAAGGTTCTAACCTTCTGCTTCAACATTTCCCGTTGCGGCTCGACCACGACTCCATGATTGGTCCGCACAAACTCACTCCATTTAATCAAAACTGTCTCCCATTCTCCAGGCCGCCGGGCATACAATCTGTGCTGGTGAATGTCTGTAGGGACAATGGATTCAGTCTGGAGATTGACAAAGTACTTCCGACCGTCAGATTTGATCCGAAGGGCCAAGAAGCCATACACATCAACGTTCCAAAGAGTCTTGCCAAATATCGTGGGTGGCTTGTCATGAGTTCGCCATGCAGCATAACCTGTGCGCTGAATCTGCGGGTTGTTCTTGGGGAGTTCGATGGATATATTCCCATGGAATTTGGCATGTCCGTGGATGTTGCTAGCGGGGTTTCGGTGAGAGGTGGTTGTTGGCGCAATGTAATCAAGATGTGATTGTGAAAACCCGCCTATGTCTTGGTCAGACATCACCTTGCACATTCTGATCGAGTCTGGGTCATCGAAGGTAACAAGGGGAAATGGTTTCGTTGCGCGTTTGACTGCATCGCCGCTCAATGCTGGGAGGAAGTTGTCAGTAAATAGAGCTATCAAGAGGATCAAGGCAATTGAACGAGTGGTATACCAAATTGGGCTTGCCTTTTGAACTCATCCAAACTCCTTCCAATGAAGCCTCGATTAAGGGTGGCCGTGACCCTCATGCTTGTGCAGTTGAATGAGCGACCTAATACTTATAAAGCAACTTTGATAGAGGTAATTATTTTGGAGGTGCGCACGGGCCTTCGTGAGGTCATAGTCAATTACAAATATTGCTTTGGGTTTTGATAGAAGATATGCTAATTCATAGAACTCGTATGTCATGCGAACTCCATTGTTACCTTGTTAATCATTAAATAAGCAGAGGCCAATCTATGCGATCGATCCTTTCATTCCTTGACTTGCACTACTCAAAAAGCACACTGGCATGACAGATTTAACTTCCCCGCCTCAGACGAAAATGCAGCCAATCCAAAAGCATGATGACAGTAATTATATCCCTTCAAAACAAGCATAATTTCCAAGTTTCTTTCTCTTATCCAAGGAGCGGTGGTATCCAACATAAACATCCAAAAGCGATTGTGGCTACATGGTTGGATCAATCCGACTTCACATCGCAAAATACACTGCAACAATAACTGGAACAATGCGCAGAGTATCGCAGGAGCGTGTTCTAGTAGCAAACCCAACAAGATGCTGAAAATGACTTGTAAGAGGCCGTTCTATGTTTGGCGGGGGAGTCTGAACCGGTGTTGTAGAATCAACGGTCTGCAAGTCGCTGTGGCTGCGCCGGGACAAGATCTGTGGTGATGCGCTCATTGAGGTATCCCAAGGGCCGATGGCACTCGCTACGAAATCTCCCACACTTTGTGTTGGTAAGGCAGCACTCGACATCGCAAAGTTCATGCTTTGCAGAGGAAATCCAATACTTTCTGTGGGCCATGGAGCACCCGAGGACCCTGATTCATATCTTTTGTCTTTTGGTCCTGTAAGGTACTCTATCTCTTTCCGGCGCCGGAGTGAGTCGTGATTGACGATAGGTAGCACGCCCAGTATATTCTGATTGTTTGTGCCGAAGCATTGAGACAATGTGTAGTGGAGGGCCGGGCCAAAGTGCACTGTGTCGCATTGAGAGTAAAGACATTGGAATACAGCCTAGCAAGAAATTAGGTCAATGAATCAGATAGCAAGATGGGAATCTAAAACGTACACTCTGATATCTGGTATCATTGCAGAGACAGACATAGTCTTCCAGGCACTTAGTAACAAATTTAGAATTTTCCCAACAACTCATAGCACATGCTTCATTCGCGTTAGACGCCAAACTTTCTGATGACACTGAAAACGTACCTGAGATTGAGGTGTCAAATTGGCCTGCAGTCCAAGGTAATCCTCCTAGCAGAAGCACAAGACTGAGAGCCCACATCGTCAAATACAACCGCAGGATCGTATCGGCTGGAGAGCAAGGGGTTCTGGATGTGATTGAACTCAATAATTGTGTTCTAGCTAGTACTTTGGGAACAGCGTGTGGAGATCCGAGGTCAGAACAAGGCCCAAAGTTGAAGCAGCAGCAAATTTAAAAGTTGGATCCAAAAATTCCCCTGTTTAGATGCCTAGACAGGCGGCACCTATCGTGCGGTAAAAGAGCGTCTGCGAAACAAATGAGTGTGGGTGTGCTTGTAATTGTGAAAGTGAAAGTGAGAGTCGGACGTCTGTGGCAGCCTGTAATATGCTATGTAAAGCTCTCAGTCGTGCTTTCCTATACCGACACGGATTCGGCGGAAGCGATAGGCAGCCGTAGTAATGTCACAAAGGCAGGAGCACTCGGCACCATTAAGCCCAAAATTTGGAGATCATTGGCTCAAGTCCAATTGTTTGCAACCATCTGACTGCTAGTAGAATAAAAGCTGAACTCCTTCTGCCTCCGTTGAATATCTTTCCTTGAAGTCTGTCTGACCAAGCCAGTCCATTAACGGAACTTGACTTTCTTTCATGTCGAGAATTCCTCTTTTTTTGACATCGATATGAGAAGCATCAACCACAATTCTCTCAAGCCTATCAACGACCAAAGCTCCTAGATAAATCTTAGTAAAGACTGGGCGTGAAACACAGTCGATTCAACACTAACCAGAGTGCATCAGATCATTCAAACGAGTTGGCGTTCCAACGGCAATGCCTGTTCTTGTCGACTTGAGAAACTTGATGGAGTCGTTAATTTTGATGTGCTTGGCGAAAAGTTTTGCTACTGTGGCGTCTTTGGTTTGGAATTTCCTTAGAATCCTATGCTAGCTGTGAGCAACATCGCCATACACGAGAAAGACAGAAATGGTAACCTGGCAACTTCAGCAGCTCTGAGCCCAGCAGCAGTTACTACAATAGTATGCGGAGATCCATTTTTTTTGGACGCAGACCACAACTTTGTTGAGTTTCCGGCAAACTTTTCTAAGAACCCTGGGAGATTGTCAAGCGTCCTCTCTTTGTTCCATGAGGTGGTGTCTTGTATTGAACTCGCTGTCCTCTCATCAATAAGTCGATTCTGATCTATTGGCAATACGGACCTAAGATATTCCTGTCTCCTAACTCAATCAAACTGAGATCATTTTCATGCTTTCTCGTTTTATGTGCAAGAAGGTCGGCAACAAGTTGGTTGTTCATGTGCGAAAATGCAGTGTTGATACCGAGATCTAGGTTTAATCCATCGTCATCTCCGTTTTTCACTTGCTTGATTTTGAGCCGCTTAGCCATTTCCTTAACAGGGACCTGGACTTTGCTCCCCCTCTTTCTTTTTCTCGAGTCTATCTTGGCGTCATTCGACTCGGCCACTGGTGAAGTGCTTGATCCCTCCATGGCGTCCTGTATGTTTTGTCCAGTACTTCGTCCTCCCGATCTGCAACTGAAATAAATATTGAGCTCAAGACATTTTCTATCATGGCTTCATGTACACCGCCTCCCCGACCAGGCTAGCGCATCCAAAAAATGTGGGCAGATAAGTCTTGGCATACAGCGTCGCGTCATCCTTCAGACGCGACCTGCGATGCTCTGAAGAGAAGACCGAGAGACCAAAAAGCTAGTACTTGTACTTTATCTCCCACGACGTCGAAGCATATGCCGTAATACCGCTTTGAATTCGCAATCCACGGATCTGGACAAGGATCTCGAAATCATGCCTGCAAAAGCTGCGCGTGAGAAGATCGCAAACAAAACGGCCATCGAACTTACATCTCAACCACCAGGGAATGCCATACATCCGAATGTTGAAAGCACACTGTCGGATGCGCCGTATGAGAACTGGCAGAAGCTTGCGAAGATATCGAGACCAACAACACCGCTTCGTCGTGCCTCGAGTGCTGGTCCACCATCATTTCACAAATCTGCACATCGAACACCAGGAGCTCAAACCACCACGCCTAATATATTGTCGAAAGTTGGAGGCTCATTAAGGAAACGTGCTGCGGTAACGCCGCATGGTAGAGCCGCTCAGCGTGAAGTTGAAGCTCGAAGAGCAGGATTGACACCGGGCAAAGACCGAAGAAGAAGTGGTCGACAGCAGAGAGAAACTCCTCGAGACACTTTGAGAGCTCTTAGTCGTCTGTTGGCCCCGAAGTCCCAGCGCATAATTCCCACACCAGCTGGCTCAAAACTTCAAGAAGGAAATTTTGCACTTTCAAATGAAGACCTCGACGATGAGCCAGATCTGGAACGCCCACGTTTATCGTTACCACTAGGCATCGAAGACGACGAAGATGATAGCTTGTTGCTGCCACCCCGTTCAGCTGGTCTTGAAAACGAGGATGTTACAATGCAGTCAATAGAGCTTGGCAGACGAGCCATAAGTGAGCAGCCTCGAAGTCGTCTGTCCCGTGGAAGTTTTGGAAGTGTTCGTCAGAGCGACCGCTTCGGAAATCTAAGTGGATTAGAGCTAGATGGGTACGGTGATGACTCTATCTTCCTAGGTCAGACAGGCGGTGATGACGAGGAACTTCTCGATTCTAGTGGAATACATGGGTACAACTATTCTTACCTTCATTGTGTTAGTTGAGGTTAGGCTGACAATATCTAGTGACAACACGGAAACTTTAAGAGAATTGGGCCTCGATCAAGGAGCTATGGCCTTGACCATGAGTCAAGAAAATGTTACTGGGCAAGAAACATTTTCTGCAGATGAGACTGAGAATACCTTTTTGTTCACGGTTCCCCCAAGAGACATAACACAAGACTTATCGATCGAAGAGCAGTTAATAGGAAGATCGGTCTTCCCCGAGACTATGAATGTGGACCTGGACAGAGATGTGGAGGAATTGGAGACAACTGAAAGAACCGAGTTGCACTCACTTGTGAGCCCATCTTCAGACGAGAGATTAGCAACAAATATGCACGACATCGCAGATCAAGCTACTAGTCTATTAGGCAAGAACGTACAAAAAGCTCCTCATAGGAAGAGCTCAAAGGTATCAAAGTACGGAATCAAGTATCCTTCACTTCCAATTGGAGTGGTGAGGAGATTGGCGACCAAATTTGCCGGCGTTAGTGGCAATAGAGCGACCAAGCTTAACAAAGATACCTTAGATGCCATTATGCAAGCGTCAGACTGGTTTTTTGAGCAGGTCAGTGACGATCTGGGCGCATATGCTCTACATGCTGGAAGAAGAACAATAGATGAGAGCGACGTTATCACTCTAATGGCGAGGTAGGGAAATAAATGCGTTAAGGTCGAAGAATGCTAATGGTATAAAGACAGCGGCAGACAAGTGCAGCCACCACTCCATTTTCCCTAGCTCAGAAACACCTACCCAGAGAGTTGCTACAGGAACTGCGGATGGTTCCACCACCGAAGGCGAAAAATGGGCGTCAACTTCAGGTGGTCGAAGAGGAAGTCTGATCTCGAGAATTGACTTAAAACTAGGTGGTCATCGACTGGAACCTGACTAATAACAAATTAATCAGGGTTACAAAGATTGAACTGGAGCTGGACAATGGTTATATGCGACATGGAGTGTATATACGGGACCCAATAAGCCAGCCTTAAGCAGCATGTATCCAGGCTTCTCGCCACAGTTTCAGGTAAGCGGACTAGCATCTATGTCAGAACTTACTGATAGCACTTATGCAAGTTGAAGCTGCTCTATTGTGAAGACCTATGATCATATGGTCCTATGCTATGGTCAATCACCGTGACTATATCTCCTTACTAAAAAGCCTTTGGGGAATATTTTGTGCTAACATGTTTAATAGCAGCAGGAGGCATGTTCTCAATCGGAAGCGTTACAGCGGCCACCCTATCCTATTAGCCCTTTAACAGGCTTCATTCGCTGGGATGAATATTGACAGAATCGGAGGGGCTTGCAATGGGGACTATTATGAAGTGGCTAATGAACGTAGCTCTCTGCACTTAATCGATATCCTACATCGGTCTTATACTAAGCTCTACTAGGGCAAAGGAGATGCATAGAATAACATAAACAATATGATGCGTCTTGAATCCCTTGGTATGTCAATATGTGATTGTCTCTTATTTACACCGTATCAATACAGTGTTGTACTCATAGTGGTCTACGACCAATCTTTATTTTGCCGTACACGGCGAGATATGTCAGCCGGAGGCTTCTTGATAACCATCCATAACATAACGGATGTTGCTGCTGCTAATGCATACCTAAACGTTGTGTTAAGTGGAGACTAGTAATTGATTCAACAATAACTCACCAGGTGAAAATATACTGGGCATGATTGTTTCGGAGGTTGACTTCGGCTGCCCTCCCAATCGGGATGCCTCGTGCTTCTCGGTCCCATGCTCTCAGAAGATCAGACTCTGTGTTCAAATCAGCTTCCACTCCTGTGAGTATCATAGATTGACAGACCCATTGTTTCCTCCACCCAGACTGCCTGGCTACCAGTTAGGCTTGCCATTTGTACTACATCTGGAAAATAGAACTCCTTTGTCTGTGGACTGTTCTCTGGCGTGAACATGTTTTTCTTCCACGGCTCCCGCAGCAAGCCTTCTACAGTCACTACATTTTGTGGCAGCCCATCTGGTCTGGTCTCCTGCTTCTTAAATTTCTTGGGAATCCATCCTCTATTGACCAAGACTGTCGTGCCTTTCATTCCTCGTTCTAACGGCGTGATGACCAGGTATCCATCATTGCCATCATGCATCCGTGGACCAATTAGCATTTCCTGGTCATGTCTGAACCGCCCAGTCGCATATATCCTCCGGTAGTCAAAGTCTTTTATGGCATCGGGGTCGATGTGGGGTGGCAGTGGTAAGGGATCACGAACAAGGCGGTCCTCAAATTTAGCAATTAACTTTGACTTCCAGTCCAATCGTTGCACCTGCCATGTCCCCAATGCGAAAGCGGTGATAGGTATCAGTGCTAGTATGGCGTGTTAGCAAACAGGATGAAGGGTGTGAGAGGAGATTGCCTATACCTAGCACAATCAGCCCAGGACCATGCCTCCTCCCGGTGCGAACCAATTCGGGCGGATTGTCTACGATAGACATGAAATTTGGATTTTCAGCGGGTGCTGGTCGTTGCCAACGGGCGCTTTTGGAAAGGTGACGGCAGGCAGGACATTGGATCAATCGAGCTCTCGGTAATACCTGGCGAAGTTGACGTACGAAAACTTTCGGCGTGTTCATCATCACTCAGTAGTACTTCCGATGAATTGAAACAAAGCAAGGAGCATGGCCTTCTCAATGTTCGTTAGAATACGAAGACATATCATATGGTGGCAGAACACAGCCTTGCTATCAAAGGCGGTGAGGTGTGACCTCGGTAGCTGTGGCCTCACAGACATGACCGGCCCTTCCAGCATATCATCAATTGTTTGTCAGTACAGAAGCGAACGTCGTTCTATGACTTCACAATGTTCTATGGCGGCGACTTACAAGGCGGAATTGCGAAGGCGATGCAAGAGTCCAAAGTAGTAGCATGCTTCGTATCCGGTAAGTAATAAGATCTTGTTGCCTATTCGTTTCCACCATGCTCTCCTCCTTATTAACCACTAAACAAATTTGTTGGCATGAATACTCTGCACAGATGACTGACATTTTCTGTAGATGGTGGAGAGGAGAGTCAAACATGGGAAAAAGACTTCCTCCAGGATCCAGTCGTCAGTCACCCATCATCTTAGTAAATTTAGTTCATGGAGTCCTGACATCCTCACGCATAGGTGGAATCACTATTGTCAAGTCAAACTATCTTACTTCGTCTAAACGCTGGCTCACAGGAGGCGTTGTATCTTGCGGCTATAATTCCAGTGCCGAAGACGCCAACTCTCGTCCTCATAAAGTAAGCAAGTCCTCACTACATGACCCTGCGCCTGCTTGAAATCAACTCGTCGCTCTCAAGGCATGACCGTTTAAGTCTATATTAACCCATTTTCTATTAACTTGCTGAAACCGTCAACTAGGAATGGTGATCTCAAGGAATACGTGACAGCAGGAGCTTCTAAAGAAGAGTTTCTTCGCAGAATTGGGACTGCATTCCAATCTGAAGTTCCTGAAACTCCGTCTAGACTTGCTGCAGCCTCACGGTCCGTCAATCAAGGCAGCGTGGATACTACGGCTTCCTCGGTGAGCCTAAGAGATAATACAGAGGTTCAGAGGCCTACCGCGGCGCCAAAGGGAAAAGGTAAAGAGCAGCCTATCACATCAAAACTCCCCAGTGAATCCAGCTCTAAAAAGGTGTCGGACACAAAGTATGCACTGCAACGGAAGAAAGAACAAACAGCTGCCAGAGAAGAACGAGCGCGTATATTAGCACGTGTTGAGGCCGACAAGATAGCAAGAAGAGCGGAGTCGGAGAGAAGGTCACAGGCCAGAGTTCAGCCAAATGTTCAGAATCAGCCCTCATCCACTTCTCGATGTCCCACCAGGCTCGTCGAATCTACACAGCATACGGACTGTGCAATTCAAGTTCGACTTTTCGACGGCTCTACAATCAGATCTCAATTCCCCTCCAAGGGTTCCTTGAGGATGGATGTGCGACCCTGGGTTGATTCCGAACAGGAACTTGAGTTTCCCTACAATTTCAAGCAAGTTCTGACACCACTGCCAAATAAGGACATATCTGTATCCGAGGAAGAGGAAAGTCTCCAAATGTTAGGTCTGGCACCGAGTGCGACTCTGATCCTTGTTCCAATCACAGACTTCAGTCCAGCCTATCAGGGTGGAGGAGCCAGAGGCATTCTCTATAGTGGAGTATCATCCGGCTATCGTCTCATCAGCTCAGGTTTTGGGTTGGTTAGTTCGACTCTAGGAAATATATTTGGGAGCGGTAGACTGGGTACAGAAATACACGAGGGCACAAACACCTCGGATTCTACTCCAGTACCCTCTTCTCGTATCAATGTGAGAACACTAAGAGACCAACAAACAAGTCAAGAGGACCAGCAATTTTACAACGGCAATGCGGTATGTTCACGGGTGGCGAATAATTTAAAGGGCCTTTGAGCTGACGCATCTATATAGCTCAACTTTGAACCAAGAAAGGACGAAGAGGATTTGAACCGATAATTCTAGGGCTTGGAATTGAGCATATAATACTACCGAATCTTATATTCAGCTAGGTTGTTGCATGGTTTCACCATATATTGTGTATTAATTTCCACTTTAAAAAGGGTGGTTCTTCGAATCGTAATGACAACCCACAGAGTACAATTGCAAGGAGTTAATTACTTGACCTTGTAAGACTTTTTCACAGTCGTTCACTCTGAAGTGACTCTGCGGCACACTACAAATGATACAATTTATTTATTGGATAGCTGGAGCATCAGTGTGACGATTGATCTCACTACTAGATGATTAAAAAGGGAATCCTAAGCCTTATAACAGTCGATGAGTTGCAGCATCAGGGCTATTGGAAGTTCACCACAGCTTGTTCCAATCAAAAGTATACTTGAAGAAGCCGATGGGGTTCCGGCATGCTAGTGATATTGTACTTGCTCATCCAAAGGAAGGCTCGTGTAGATCTTCAGGGTCGCAAAGAAGATTGTAAAATGATGGAGCATTTGGCAGGTCTGCACTATGGACAATATTGTTGAGCTCCGTCATATTGTGTTTTTCCTGTCCACCAGTGCCAGGATTTTCAATCCAACTTTCATCCAACAAGAGGCGAGATATATCCATTTCTCCCATGCTTGTTGTGAAAGGGGCTGCAATTGATGGGACCCAATCAAAAGATTGGCTGAACGGTAGATTGTCTGTCGCCTCAATTGTTGAAGCTTCAGTGAATGATACAAAACCATCCTTAGGACCAATGACATGCGATTGTGGTTGTGAAGGCATAGATTTTGTCGATTGCTGGTCCGATGATAAGATTTGCTCGATTCGCAAGCCATCCCGAATTGATGATGGGTGACTTGATAAAGAACGGGGGGGTAAAGCCAAGTCTCTTTTAGAAATATTGTTAACACACCCTTCAACTCCTCGCTCGTGTGGCTGCTTTTCAACTAGACTAGGCAGTTTCAGGTGAGGCGCACCCTTGATTGGCACTTTGCATGTTTGTTGCTTCTCAGTCCTTTGGACCGAATTAGTACCTATGGGATCTTCAAAGTGAGAGATTTGTTGAAGCGTCGCTTGGCTCTTGTCTTCCGCTCGAAACTTGTCGGGATATTTATTCCGAAAGCGATCCCGCAAATCTGTCGGCTTTCGACTTTGTAGGTGAAATTGGGGATCTCTCTGTATTTTAGTCCAGGCTGGCCCATGGACCTGATATCCATACAGTATCTCTCGATCTTCTTCTATTGTGAATGCTCTTCTTTCCCGGCGATGCGATTTACGAAAAGGAGCTTCAATGCCGAGTTCGAAGAGATCTTCCAATTTCTTCCTGTGAGTTCGGCTCTTTTTCGGCTTCGCAGCGACCATGTCATTACCATTCTCATCCGCATCATCATCGTGGATAAGAATATTTTCTGACAGCAGACCTGATTTAGATCGTCGCGGTACCGCCTTCTTACTGTAGCCAACCGACTCATGCATAGTAGATTGATTACTAGTTTTATGACCACGAAGCTCGGCTGGACAGCATGTCCTGAATCGATCTTTTAAGTCGGCGGCAGACCTTTCATTGAAGTCAAAAGCTGCATCTTCCAAAATATCTGTCCACTGTATAATCAGGAAATTAGCTCTGGTTATTAAGAGGTTTTGTTGGTGAAGAGCGAGTTTGCGTGTAAAAATATTTCGACGGAAGCATACAGAAGAAGTATGGGGGTGAGATATTAATGTGTCAGTTTAGAGCGAACACCTACACAACCGACACCATGTTTGTGAACCCCCAACAACAAGCTGTTCGTCTCATCCTCTGTCCATTTCTTCCTTGCTTGGACATCTTTCTTTTTCTTATTTCTCTGTGGAATAGATGTTTCTTCGGGCTTTAAAATCGACGGGTTCTTCGTAATATCTCCCACGCCGTTCAATGAAATAGGGATGGTATTAAGACTATTCCTCCCATGGCTGTCGTGGAAAGAGCTCGATGCTATTGGCGGAAAGAGGGCAGCTTGGGGTGGTGGCTCGAAGAGGCCGATAATTATGGGAGGTACAACCTGTTTGGCGGTCTTCTGCTTCTTTGGAGGTTGGGGGAGTTGGACAAAATCATCTTTGTTGGCTTCCACAATAAGTCGCTTCTTGGAAGAAATGGGTTCGGTGGTAGGTCCAATGTCATCACCTAATATTTTACGGAGTGATTGAGGTGACGATATTCCCAGGGCCCTTTTGGAGGTTGGCGCCAGATTCTGGGTCTGGGCCATGTCCGAGTACAACTTGTCATCGTCTTCAATCAAAGCTGTAATGGACGATGTGTGTTGTGATTTTGACGAAGATCCTGGTTTCCCAATGCGGGTACTAGCATCGGGTTCGAGCAAGAGCGGGCGGCCAGAAGCTTTCAGGATATTGGGATCGTGGAGAGGCGGAAGTTCGAGAGAGGGAGAAACAGGAGATTCGGAGGTGGCATCGTTGAGAAGTGCGATTAGACGGGGTTCGATAGTCGCATACATGCTATGCTACACCAGGCATGCTCCGCCAGGTGCACAACATATCAGAAGTGTGGTTGATGTCGTTGATTTCCTCTTGGTGGTCGCATGTTGGCAGGAAAATAGGCAAAGGCCTTCGTCTTTGACGCGACTTTGACGATGGTGGAGGGGATGGCAGAAGGAAGGACGAGAGTATTAACTGGGTCTACATGCATATCATGGAAGATCGCAAGGTGCTGTAACACAATCACGTGCCATGTCTTGGCGTAATTAACAAAAGAGTAACGACATTTATCTGCCATGTCATCTTAATCTCCACGATTCTAGGTCCTCTATGCCTGCCTGGCAATACCCTATTCGCTCCATCTTCTTAAGAAAGCTATCACGCTACAGGAGGCGCTGAAGAAAAATGACAATGTTCTTTACGAGCTGTCGTATCTAGAGAAACGGCTGGAGTTTTTCTTCTGCCTCTTTCAACATCCCATTATTATCGAGGCCAATGTATCTTTACATCTAGGAGTTCCCAAAAATCCCTGTTCAGTAACAGAAGATTTTGGAAAGTGTGTATTCTCCCTATTATACAAGGTCCTCGAGTTAAAGTATCCTGGTAACGCGGAGGGGAAGCTTCATTGTGAGGTCGCCACTTATATATGGATCCAGAGCAAATACCCCGATGTTCCGATACCCTGCTTAAGGGGTTCCGGCTTTCCTGGAGGCCGAAATTTATGTGGCTTTGCCAAACTGTCTTCTTCCTCTATTCTAGAATATATACTCACTGAACTTGCTACCAAGTGTATCACTCCCGAAAATGCTCCGAAGATGACTCGAATCTCATGGTTCTTGCAAAGGACAGCATCATAGCTATTTAGATACCTGGTTTCATCTCAATACGTCGGATGCTAATTGCTCCATGACCTAGAGATTAGATATCTAACTGTTGAGTGCGTGTGAAAAGGGAAAACCACTGTCAGACTCTTGGGACACCCTGCGGCAAGACCAGAATCAAAAGGCCAATCAATCTCTTTAGGGTCTTATCTCGAATTACATTATTATTGGATCGGTTTGACTTTCCAAGTATAGGCCTTTGACGATAGATAATTACGGTGTCTTAAGTCTCAAAGATTGACCCCGTACATGTACACTTCAACAGCTAGATCTTTCAGTATTCCAGCAGGCCTGACGTATTCCACTGTGGATACATACTTGTCGGATATTCTTACGTATTATGATAATCGTATGCGGCTTATACCTAATTCAATCTAAAGCACAGCAGACAGCCAAGAGCAGCTCTTAACCTTGGCCATGATAAGAGCAGTAATAGTCTAAGGTCTCCTAGAGGGTGTCTCCTCCTGAGCCTAAGGTCTTAGAACTCTACGTGACTGATCCCGTGATATATTATAGGTCTCCTAGAGGTTATTTCCTCTTAAGCCTATAGTCTTAGAACTACACGTGTTTTATTCCCGTGATTATTATAATATTTAAGTAAATATAAAGCTAAAAGATAAAGACCTAGACTGAATATAAATAGTAAATACTATATATACGGTGCTAGCTCTTCTAGCTCGTAATTAGTCCTTTTGCTATAATAGCCTAAGGTCTCCTAAAGGTTATTTCCTCTTAAGCCTATATTCTTAGAGCTATACGTAATCCATCACGTGATCGTAATAATTATCTAGCTTTATAATTCAAAATAATACCATTTCGGTACCGAAGTACACCCGAGTAAGATAATGTTTATTCCGATTTAGGATAATATCGAATCTCGAAGTAACGAGGAATCAGTTCCTGATAATAGTTCTTCTGACCCTTGCCACCTAATAATCCTTGGCAACGAATTGGTTACAGCACTCTGTCCACGTGATCGTCCGTTACTATCAATTTTTTGTTAATAGGGCGAGAGACGGGCGGTACGAGCTCCAGCCTCTGACCCCCATCACACTTCGTGCTTTTGAAATTTATAGCTCCAGCTGCAGCATACTATCATGGCAGCTATCTTTCCCTTCGTCCCTGGATTTGTCTTCACTGTCTTCGAGCCTTTATCCCTGTAAGTCTCTATGCAGTCATAGGCAAATTCACCTTGGACTCCCGCTCCTTGCCCTGATCCTGATTCTGCTCTCTACCACCAAGCATCTACTAATCTATTTTGCTCATCTAAGCCTCGCTGGTGCTGTGGCGCCTTTCATTTCTCCAGAATGGTTCATTGCAGAACAAACCCCGCTCTCATCACTCGAGGTTGTTGGTCAAAATGCGCGCATGGTAGCATGCCAGTAAGAGTCAACTTCCATCTGCCTGTGATTCCTGTTAACGAGTCCATCAGGTTAGGAAACGTCTATCTTCTCCTCGCTATGGTCGGTGTAGGCGTTCTATACACCACTACGGAGGCAAAAGTTGCAAGGAATTACATTATTGCACTCTGGCTCGCTGACATCGGCCATATTGCTATCACGTGTTGCGGGATGGAATATGAACGCTTAGTCGATATCGCCCATTGGAACAGTATGACGTGGGGTTCGTAATATTCTGCCTTTAAATTGCTATTTCTTACAAACGAGGCCCCGGAGCTCCGAAGCCTTTACCCAAATTTTCATCAACACGTACTAATGCGTTGGTCAGGGAACATAGCTGTGACAGTAAGTTGGACTGGCCTTCAAAATTCCGATTCGTCTAACTCTAAAGGTATTCTTATTCTTGACTCGCACTGCTTACCTAGTGGGTCTATTTGGCCCAGATCGACAGCCTCGAAGCGCCGTCAAGAAGATTCAATAGCCCTATATCTACACACAGGCCGCAGTAGACATTTACAGATATTTATTCCTCCTACCAATAATGGTCTCTGGGTTACCTTTCAACATTGACTGAAATTCAGCTGTTGTTTGATTTGCTTGAGAGTTTCGTCAATGTTCGTCTATGCTTTTTTGGAATAGATTGGTGCTTCTATATGTTTTCTTTTGTGTCTCAAGCTTAACATATACCAGAATCAATATGAATGAAACTAGAAATAACTGAACTGTGTACTTCGCTGATATTATCTAAGGCACAAATAATGAGAGAAGTTCATCCTGATGGTGTGAAATTGAGAGTCAGAGTCAGTATATATAAAAGTATGTGTCTGAGGGCAGTGATTGATATCCATTAGGGGAAGACCAACCTCCTCTTATATAAGCTAGATACCTGCTTTTCAAGTGAAATTCGGCATGACAGATTTTTCTTGCATAACTCATGGGATATAAGCCATCAAGCCTCTCTAGCCCAAAGATAATCCTTGAAACAAGATCAAGACTTACTTCTCTACATCACCAGTACTGCAGTTTCTGTCCAGATTTCCCAGCTTTGTTTTCATGAAGTTTATCCAGTCCTATTTACTTCTTTAGATATTACTCATCAGACCAATGGGTTTGCGCACGGTTCTTTGAGCTAAAGTAGGGCACCGTGCGCTTATCTTGACATTACTCAGGTGCATCTCGTGATTTCAGCTTTTGACAATCTCCAGTCAGTTAAATAAGAACTATTTTGTATCTTGGGTCTACGAACAATGAACCCCACAAAAGTCGCATCGCTTATGAAAATTCTCTTGATGCTATTGAGAGCAGGATTTGGTTATCAGGCGAGAATTTGGGGTCAATGGAGGAAGAGGTCATCGATTAGGGAGCTTGGCAAGTTTGTTTCACCACTGTTTGAAACACGTAGCGCATTCTGTGACTTCTAAGCTTTAGTGTGGCTATATATTCTTTATGGTTACAGCCTTTGGAGCACAACAATTTCCACGTTTATAACAGATACAATGCATTTGAGAACCGCCCTTGTTTTTCGGATGGTAGACGCTGTGGTGGGAGCGTTGGCAGAAAATAAGATGGAAAATGGCTACTCCACCAGGCTTCACGATGGATCAGGTATACAGGAGCATGTTTGTCCTAATGATCAAACGATATTAGACATGGCTGGAAAGGAATATTGGTTGAATCCAAACTCTTACGTCGACACGATATCTTTCATATGTTTAAAACAATTGGGAGCTACTAAGGTGGCGTCCACAGATTACACAACCCAGTGTCTCCACGGCTCAGTCTCACAGGAGGCATATTGCCTACATACTTGCTCAAGCTTTGGGATGGGTCGTGGAATCTCACTCATTGCATCAGCTGTAGCAGCACCTTCTATTATTCACTCAATCTCCATATCCGATTCCTCTCACACGACTGAACCATCTTCAAGTGCGGTAGAGATGTCTCGCTTCTACGAGACAACTCTTCCAGGCCGTGGAAGGGGATTGATAGCAAATCAGTCTTATCGGCGAGGGGACCTGGTCCTTCTGTCACGCCCTGTGTTAATCATCGACGAAAATTCTTACGATACTCTGACAAGAGAAGAACGCTTCACACTACAAAGGAAGGCTATTGAAGATTTGCCATACAATGCTATGAAAATGTTCAAAAATCTAGCTGGACATTGGGGCGGGGACGAAATCGAGGACAGAATCATGACGAACGCGTTCGCGGTAAAGCTGGGAGGCGAAGGACGAAATTATGGTGTTGTCGTGCCCGAAGCCGCCGTAAGTTGTATCTCATGAGGAGTAGTCGACAATAAACAGGTTATGGTTGACATTCATCTGATTAGCGTCTCAATCACGACTGCAGGCCGAAGTAATAGCCATACCTTTCAGTGTCTAGCTCGACATAGCTAACGTTTGAGAAGCACACGCTTTGCCTTCGATTCCGAATCATTTGTGCTCAAGGTTCACGCGGCTCGTGACATTCGTCCTGGAGAAGAGCTCACGATCTCATGTGAGTGTTCCCCTAAGCATGTTGCAGGCAAGAACTACGTTCTATAAAATAGTGCTTGCTGACGGGGGTGAAGATATCGACGAAAAGCAAGAGTACAATACTCGCCAGTCACACATTTCAAACCATTGGGGCTTCCAATGCAGCTGTGCTCATTGCTCTCTCTCTAACCCAGAGAAATTTAATTCAGACGATCGAATCTCAAGAATAGTCTTTCTCAGGGGTAAGCTTTTGGATTTCTCGGCTGCTGAAAAAGACATACCAACCACCCAAATGGCATTGGAGTTGATCGAGTTATATAAGCAAGAACATCTTCATACAGTAATGGCCGAATCATATATGCTTGCCGCAATATGGTTCTGTATCTGGGGTGTGACTGAGAGCACAACCCGATTTGCGACTATGGCTCTTACACATTGGCTTGCCTGGGAGAAGAAAGGCGCTGGGAATAAGAACATGCTTGTTAGACTTATAGCTGAGCCAACGACCTCCTGGTGCTGGGGGCTTGTCTTAAAAGAGGGGAAAGTAATATAGAGTATCCTATAAATTCTAATCCTTTATACTTATATTATACTCTTCTTTATTTTAATAAAAGGAGTTAGTCCCTTTAAGCCCCTTTAGAGGCGAGAAAAGCTTATATCTAAATATAAAATACTTTATATAGTAATTAATATTACTACTAAGATTTTAATAGTTTATATTAGTTTCTAAAATTTAATTATCACGGGCTAGGTCTTAAGATCTAAGTTAATTAGTTATATTAAACTAGCTAAGAATTCTCTAAGAAGAGAAAGGAGGTAAAAAAGATTAGAGAGCTTTAATAAAAGATAAGCTCTAGTACTATTAGGAACCCGATTTAGATTCCCTCTCTTCTCTTCTCTTCTCTTCTCTTCTAGGTTTTACCTGAAACCCTAGGGCTATTTCTTCTCTAGGGTCCGAGTCGCTACTATCTTAGACTAGTCGAATAAAATAAGTTATAGAAACTAGAAGTTATAATATTATCCGTTTTAAAAAGTAGTATCACGATTCGGTACTTAACTACCCTGTAGCTAAGTAACAAGTGTGGTTTATAGGCTATATAGAAGTATATAGGTGTGACGATTCACGGGATTAGTCACGTGCAGTTCTAAGACCATAGGCTTAAGAGGAGACATCCTCTAGGAGACCTTAGACTGTTATAGTAAGGGGACTAATTACGAGCTAGTAAGCGGTCCAGGGATTTCTTAATATTTAGTCACGTGATCGGAGACGGTCAGAGGTGGTTAGTCTGACCACCTCTGAACGGTTAAAGGAGGTTAGTGTAACTGGCCTTAACTATAGACTAAGGTACAGGTATATAGTCTAGGTCTTTACCTATTAGTTAGGAGCTTCGTACTTAATTAAATATAGTAACTAAATCTTATTATTATATTATATAGTTATTATTACGAGCTAAGCTTCTAAGCCTAGTAAACTAGTAATAGTCTATATACCTCTATATAGCCTATAAATATACTACTTATTACTTAACTACAGGGTAGTTAAGTGCTGAATCGTGACACTTTAAGCACCTCCGCTTCGAAGTACGCCCGACTATTAATAATAGCTCTAAATAATAGACCTAGCTCGACTAGCCTAACTACTAGCCGAGTTAACCTTATACTATCGATAAACCCCCCTAAGGCAGGAAAGGGTTCTAAGGGTAAAGAGCCTGTTAAAGATAACGATAGTAACGACGACTCTATACCGGACGCCCTAGTTATTAATATCGAAATAAATAAATCACTCCGGGTCGCCTTACTAGATAAGTATAATAGGGACCGAACTAAGCTAGAGTACTTTATCTCGTAAGTATTAATATACTTCGCCTTTAACGAAGTAAAATTTACTATAGTAACTTATAAAGGACTATAGGCCTCTTCGTACTTACGAGGACGGGCCTAGGAATAGATCTAACCGTATATTAAAGATCTATTTATAAACAGAGATACGATTAGTTCCTAATAGGGGATTAAAAAGATCTTTAGAATATTCTAAGGATTTATAGAAGAGATTAGGAGAATATTTAGAGATATTAACGTATACTAAATAGCTATCTGAAAATTACTTAATCTAAAGTAAACCGGAATAGTTATTACTTATACTACTAAGTTTTAGCGGTATATAAATAAGACAGGATAGGATAATTTAGCCCTATCTAAATTCTTTAAGTAAGGACTTAGGTCCTATATTAGGGAAGAAATTACGAAGTAGGGTATATACTTTATAGATATACTAGATATATTTAAACGACTAATTTACTTAGATAACTAAATAACCGAGCTCCGAAAAGGGAATTTTTATAGAGAATTAAATCAGAGATATAGATATAGAAAAGAGAAGCGCTATTTAAGACGTTATAAATCTATAAAGAATATAAGTACTACTTAAAAGAAAGGAATAAGTCTAGAGAAACGAAATAAGCTCTACGAGAAGAAGCTTTATTTTAAATATAAAAAACCGGGGTATATAGCTAAAGATTATAAGAGCTTACCGAAGAAAACGGTAAAAGTAACCGGAAAAGGTAGATACGATATAATAACGACTAAGAGGGTCGCTACCGTATATAGAACCGAGCTTACTATAGAAGAACTCGACGAGCGTGGAATCTATAGTTAGCTAGGTAAACGAGAAGCCTAAATAAAATATATAATTCTATAATAGAAAATAGTATTAACTAACTAAGAACGCTAAGAAAATCGGAGTATACTAAAAGATATAGCGGAAACTTTAGAAGAAGAGTCTGAGTACTCTAAGTGTTTAGAGGATTTAAGACTAGACTATCCCGAATACGGATTCTAACTACCTATACTAGGAGAAATTTAGGAATATATAGGATAGAAAGACCAGAAAAATATATAGTCTTAATATATTTATAGGCTAGAGACCTATAAAGACGATTACTACTTAAAAGGCCTATAAGCGCCTATTAAGATTAGTAAAAAACTCGTAGTAGTCTATAAAACCAGGGATACGATAGAATTCTAGGGAAAAATAAAAGAAGGAGCGAAAAGACTAGAAATTAAAACTCGAGTTATTAAGGAAGATAAAGAGAGTAACGTAAGTTCCGACTAGTTAGACAGCTCCGAACTAAAAGCCACGAGGACCTATATAAAAGGGAAGAATCGAGCGGAAATCTAAAAGGAAAATTACGCCGAGAACCCTAAGACGGGAGAAATATAAGACTATACGGGATTCCGAGTAGGAAAGAACTAGTAGTCCTACGATATCTATAACCCGTGTAAAGGAAAAAGGGATTTCGGCTATCTAGGAAGGAGAGCCGCGGGTATAGAAGGGGATAGATAATTAGTTATAAGACGTACCCGGATAAAAATTATATTCGAAAATCTAGAGAGCCGAAAGAAAACTACTATATACGGAGTCTTCGGGAGATTAGAGGGTAAACTAGATACCGACGATAGCTAGATAGAGGTTATAGACTTATATCTAAGAGAAGGGGAAATTTAGTATTATAGGGGATTCTATAAACAGGAATACTATTAGTCCTATAAGGATATAAATCGGCCTAACTACTTTATAGAAAGTATAAAGAGACTAGCCCTAATACTAAACGAGTTCTATAATATAGTATACCGGGATAGTTAACTAGTAGTATTACGAGCTATAAATAATATCCCGATTAGAACTATTACTATAGCTATCCTAGCGGAGAACCGACTACTAGAAATAAATATAATAGTATAACTAGGAGACGTTTAGAGAATTATCTTAGAAAGAGAAGAATAAAGAGTATAGTAAAAAGCCGTACTCTACTAAATAATATACTAGGAATTCGCCGTAAGCTAGAAAGGAGAACCCGATCGACTAGTAGCGTACCGCCCTTATAGACTAGGAGAATATATATACTTCGGGTAAAGATAGATAGATATAATTACTATATAGTAGGAATAGGAAAATAT
>LLCE01000232.1:0-29979 GCA_001414415.1 Hymenoscyphus repandus | reverse complement strand
GAGTGAGTCGATGTGAACAGCCTTGAGATTTCAATGCCACAAGGCTCCGTTCAGACTGTCACGAGATAACACTAGCGCTAACAGCTATATGACTAATCAGGACCCACTAAAAAATAAAGTATATTATCCCGCCTCAGAATTTTTTCTTCCTCTTTTCCACAACAACAGATTTGTGCCCAGTATCCCTTCAGTTTACGCTGTGAGGTTGCATATTGAGGCAGTTCGATCGTTCTTATGGAGCCGCCAACCTTCATTGGTAATTTATGGTGTCAATCATCCGATCGACAAATCTCAAATTGATCGGTCCTCACGAAGCTGAATTCGCTGTAAAAGGTTTGAGTTCGTGGACGAGTGTACTGAAGGTATCATATTCCTAAAGCCCTTCGCCGAGACCGTCGGTCTGTGATGCAGGGACAAACCATGATAGCCTACATTCCAAGAGCAGTTGAGAAGTACTTCCTATATCGAGGTTGCGAATGTGTCTCAATATGATCGCGACATCTCATCTTATATATCTGTACCCGTGATTTTAGCTCAGCCAAGAACGCATCGACCATCAGAGGTCCACTCGCCTCGACAATCTTATGTTATGACACTATCAGCTTCACGGTTCCCGAACTGTACCTTTGATCCCCGGAAGTGGTTCATTCTTGCGGATACAGATCCCAGGCGCTCAGGCTACCACGATCTGATTGATTCTTGCCATTGTCAATGAATTCAGGGCTGCTATATGTTGACACGCGTGCGGGAGGCTCAAATCTCATGCGAAAAACTTAGATTGGGATTCCTTCTACAGTAAACCAAACTACACATAATCTTACTTAGGCGCTCTTATCATATTTCATTTCCACTCTACTACCATAGAGAGGTACAAAGCAGGCATAAATCTCTGTCGTGCTTAGCCACTGGGTTTCAAGCATGAGCGTCCCTATCTTGAGCTTGCATCCAGAGCAATATTCTTCCTCTTCGTAAGACTTATTCGCCATATGGATATGGCTCCGCCTATCGTTTTTAGCGCTCTCAATACCTTTGGTGTTAATGTTTCTCTGTAAGCCCTTGTAAACGTGACAGACATCATATTCTTCAAAATACACTACTCTCCCAAGTGAAATTAAGTGATTGCAGTGCAATTTGCAAATGCTCTTACACTTCCCAATTCCTCTGTCTCGTCCACAAGATGGCTTCACTAGCAAACTAATCATCCTTATGCAAGGCATCAAGCTTTCGAGGTGCGGTGCGATGTTGGCTATAACCTGCGTCTGAGCTTACAGAATATGTATTTGTACTGCCTGACAGCCACCTCCTAGGAAACACTCTATATTTAGGACCATGTATGAACTATCCGCCCAGCTTCATCGTATAAATAGTATTAGAGCTAGCTTTTCGAGTCTTGGGAGAAGAGGACGATTCTTGGCACATGAAGGAGCAGATATTTTATTCGTCTTAGCACGACTAATCCGCCTAGGAGGTGCAACGTCAACTTGACTTATTTCTAGCAAAGCGAAATTGGTATTCTCGGTGGGAAACGCGACAAGAATCACACTGTTATTTCCAATTAGATGAAATCAGTCAGAACATTTGAAGACTTAAAATATCCGCCATGAATCGTGTTTTTTAAATTGAATAGTTGAACGCAGCATTTGCAAGGTACCAGTTGAAAATAACTTTGTTGGTATACATTTTAAAATATCTCGTTTTAATTGACGGGTATAGCGGCGACACTGGCGCTAGAAATAATAATTACGTACCGGATAGGTATTTAACAAATCAAACCGCGCGAGAAGGAAGGTCGCCGCGCAACATACCAGACGATAACCAGAAAGATGGCGAATGACCCCGACGAGCAGTCGAATGAAGTTCAGGCAGCAGATGACCATGCAGGAGCAGCAGAATACAGGGTCGCTATGCGATACATCTCGTCGCTAAATGATGGAGAAGGTTCAGATATGGCAAGGCTCAATTCGGAGTATCTTACGACAGGAGGCCCACCGCCGAAGAAACTCATCTTCAAGACCAGTGGGTATTACCCAAAAAATGTGACAGTCAATCCTGGTGCCAATTCGCGCAATTGGCAAAACTTTAATTGGGCTGGCGGATCGCACGCTGAATATCCTCTTGGTCATGTTCCTTACCCACCAACGGGTGTAGAGATCGAGTGGTTCTCTCCAGAAGATCCAAAGTATACCTCAGACGATAATTTAGAGCTTAGAACCGTCATCCACCATCCTACACCGCGCCGCGATGCTATTATTCTAACTGAAAGCCGTGCCATCGATCCAACTACACCAATAATGCTACCACAAACGAAGGAACAGCTATTGCAGCAGACTGAAGAAGCCCTATCATTCAATGACGATCAGATTTTCTACCCAGTAGGAGGAAAGAACTTGCCGCGATCGCCAACAGGAAGCAATGAGAACCGAAGCAGAAATCGTGCGACACACCCACATAGAAAGCAGCACTCACAAGTCATGGGAACTCCTACACCAGGTGGAATCACATATAATCAAACGCCAACCCCTGGTGCTTCCGCAAATGGCCACAAACACTGCACTTGGAGTACGACAAGCATTACGAGTCCAGATTCTGCAGCCTCCTCGACCCCATTACACACTTCTAATCCACTTGATTCATGGCCGACGATGACACATAGTAAGAAATACCCAACAGTAAAGCGCATCACTACAGGCAGTAACCTCAAGCTAGAATCGCCTGCATTTACTTCCGCAGAGCCATACACTCCTAGCCCGGATTCGACCTCTAGCTCCAAGACTAAAGGTGACTGCATTAGATTTGGAACAGTCGCGCAAAGTTCGAATACCGTCCATCACGGCCGCATGCAACCAAACAATGTCCCTGGATTCCAAGCACGCAGTGTCCCAGATCAACGAGCCAGTATGCTATCTGGATTCCAGACATTCCAAGCAAATTCAGTTCAATCTAGTTTCGGCATAATGAATACATCTCCCTCTGAGAATTTCTCCACTTACCTTCAATACCCAAGCTCATACACTTCACAATATCACGGCTCGTACCTAAGAGATATCTCTAGAGTCGGAAGTACTGGCAGCAGCCGTGGCGTGAGCCAGGGAAAAAACAAAAGACCGAAGAAATATCCGCAGTATCCTTCAAGCTCCGAACTGGCATTCAATTTCAGTCAGGCCCAGCAGTGATGGGTAAACCAATGATGGATAGGTAGGGTCAATGCAGAGGTGTTGAGTCTGCATATAAGGCGGTCTCGGAGGACATATTAAAGGATCATGTCATTGACGGAAATTATTGTCAATCTCTGAGAATTTCTTCCTTTAATTGGAGAGACTTTGGGAGCCTTCCTGTGGTCATTGATGTTAGCGCTCTACCCTTATTGTGCTCATGTTTCGTTGAGGATATGTTTGTTCTTTCGACACAATTAGCTCGTACCTCAGACATGGCATGCCAAATCCAGTGGCAGATGTTTGAGTAACAGTGCTGGGAGAGGTGTGACTGAATGTAATATGGGAAGAATCACAGGCACTTGACAATTGAGAGCCAAAGGCATGCCAGCCATTGTAAATTGGCTTGTTGAAGCGCTTCCTAGAACACAATATTGAGAAAGCAATACATAGAAAGTTACTTACTAAGAAGGATAACTTCCCATTCTTTGGATTCAATGCATCATGGCCAGTGGATTGTAGAGACAACCAATCTCAGTAGCTCGTAGGCTAGCCATTGTTTTTGTTTTTTGTGAAGTTCATTGTTGATGCGATTATGAAGTGAAGAAGAGAATGCAGGGGCAAGGTTGTCACGGAATCGGAGAATAAAGCCTCCGTTGTCCAACATCGTCGCCCTCCCATGCCTCCCTCAATCTCACTCTCTGTCTCACTTTGAAACTGTGCTGATATCAAATTGACACTCTACCAAAAAGAGGTTGTAAGGTTTGTCCAGTTTTCCCTGCAATTTCGTTGTCAAAACCTTTCTTCTCCCTTTCCACTGTTTGTGGGGAGACGTACGAAGCTCATGGCGTAACAACGAACGCGTAATATCTACGGGGTAATGCCGCATGGAGTGCTTTTCTAAACCTGACCCTTTGAACACCGGTCTTCCCTGGTGTTTAGTACATTGATCTTACTCAGGCATGTGAGATTATGAGGATTCAGGAAGAAAATCGACCTTTCTTACTCTTCTTTCCTTGCTTTCTTTCATCATTACTCGCGATGCTTCTCAGTAAGAAGATCAGCACAGCCTTCGCTATTCTAATATTCTTAACAGTCTTCTACTTTTTGAAAACCTCATTCTACTATCACGAATATCTCCCATTTTCCTCGAGGCTCAATAGCCAGAAAAATGTTGCAGTGATTATCGAAGATCGTCCACTCGACAATATTACTCCTCTACTCTTGCACTTTTCATCTGTCCTCGGCCCAGCATGGCCAATCGTCCTCTACACGTCACAAGTCAGCCACCCAAACTCAACATCTCTACGCCGTGCGATCAAGGAGAACCGAATAACCGTCAGGAGTCTTCCCGAAGACGTTGAGTTCACCAAGCATGAATCCGTATCTGCGTTCTTGACACAGCCATGGTTTTGGGAACAGCTTGCGCCAGCTCAGTATGTGTTGTTATTCCAAGCCGACAGCATCATTTGCTCCAACTCCGAAATTCGAATTGAGGATTTCCTCGAGTACGACTTCGTGGGCGCACCAATTCTAAAGGGTAGCAATTTCCTAGATGGTCATGGCGAAGGGTTTAACGGTGGCTTCTCGCTGCGAAACAGGGCCATGATCCTGGATATTATCGAGAGATATAGCTGGCAGGGAGAGAAGGATTCTGGAGAGATATCACAAGCTGGTTGCGTCACACAGGCACCGTGCTTGAAGTTCGAGGACCAGTGGTTCTATCACAAAATGAAGAATATATCAGAGGCTCGGTTACCGTCGCAAGAAGTGGCGTCGATGTTCGCTGTGGAAACAATATGGCACGATAGGCCGCTAGGTTATCATCAGGTAGAGCGATGGAATAAGGATAGGATGGATAGAGTAGCAGCGTGGTGTCCAGAATATGCCATGGCAACTTCAGATTTGCTAGTGAAGCATTCGTAACAACTAGATACCGAAATACCTATAGATTTTAGCGCAGGCAAAAAATTTCTCTTCCGTCCCAAATTTAGCTTCCTGTATATATCTTTTACACTGACGGTGATGGTTAGATGGGCCGACGATTGCTTGAAGCCCTTCTTAGAATCAGGTCCCTTGTTAAAGAATGATCTCTTTTCTATACGAAGACATTCTTTTTTCTCCAGTCTGCATGTTGCAGCAAAATAGTATTTTTCGTCCTTAAACTTTTACTTTTTTGCAATAGAACAGTCTTATCAATTGTACCCACAAGTCACTCCCGTGACACAACTTGCTGGCCCAAACGTTCGGAAATCTGGCAGGATTTATTTACCTTCAATTAACCAGAGATCATCGAACCATCGAGGACAGAATAACCCAAATCACAATATCACGACAACATGAGTCTCAAGGCTTAGGCTCGAATCCAGAAGCCTGAAACCGAGAATTGCTAGGGTAATTGTGAGTTTAATGCCACACATGACCAATTTGAAATAGGGTCCCATGACAATCTATTATCTGGTCTTATATGCTGATATCCAGGCCGTAGCCAAAGAAAATACCATCAAGCTGAATGGAAGTTCGCATTGATTGACCTCCTAGCGTTCTTTCAATATGTTCTCTATTGGGGCGAGTTAGATGAGCAATATATAGTTGCGCTGCCATTCGTTAAATAAAGAGGCTATTGCTTCATGCACGATATCCGAACCCAGATGATTGACTCGTGAGAGGCTGAATTACTACTGTTCACGAAAGATTCGACATGCATCTGCTAAGAACCTGTTAAAGCTGAATACGGCAACATGCATATCTCTCGATGCAGTTGCCTAGTCTTGAATCTACAACAAATAACATGATGTATAGGAAAACTGGCGGGTTGATCATGCGACTCTCAGACCAACCTCGGGTTACACAAATACGTGACCGCCACCCGAGCTACTTATAGAGACCTGTAGCTTTGTGATGACATGACAACAACACTAGTTGGATTGATACAACGCTATAGGATGCCAGGCTTGTAGTTCGAAGGCAGTGGCAAGTCCCAACCGCAAAATATAAAATGACATTCGCTTGCTTAATTTTATAAATATCAAGATTACTTACCTTACCCATGCGGTATGACGAATGACAAAGTACGGATTATACTTCAACGACAAACGGCTTTGAAACCAGGGGTAGATCGGGACTGGATTCCACGGGCCTTATATCGGTATGAACATGATCAGATATCAGATCGAGACATTCTCGTTCCGATGACGCTCGTCAAACCAGCGTAAATGGAACTTCTTATCCTTGAAAAGAGAGCTGCAGGAACACTTCCATGCGCTGGCAGTGCAATCAGTTTCGTTCTCCTGACAAAACAGTGGTTGCCATTAGGGAAAGCCTCTTTCCTGATGCGGTGAGGAGGTGATGAGAGACTGGAGGGAAGAGATCTGAAAAGAAGAGAGAGAAGATCGGTGTGTGAGGTGTTGGGATGTTGCACAGGGATTAAACGAGGTTAGGGGGTTCTCCGGGCGGTCTGAGCGAGCAGAAGAGGCGTCGTTGGTGGAGTCGGTCAGGGGCTCGCTGCCGAATGACAAGTGTGGCAGCACAAAAGCACAATCAACCCCTCGAGACTCCTCAAGACCCCTCCATAACGTGCAGTTGGCGCTCGCTGTCTTCTGCATCTCATCGCTGTGCCCAAAGTTGCCGTTGTTGCTTTTTCTGCTGGACCGAACCTGCTTCATTTTTGGTGCAGCTTTTAAATCTACTGTACTGTACAGTATCGTGACACGCCATGGTACATACTCCCGTACATGATATCTCCCTCCCCGTCTCCCCGGACGCTTGGTATTCGCCCCGGATGCTTTCACCGCCTTCACTATGCTCTGCATGTTTGTGTCAGGCGTCGTGGTGCGTTTTTGAAGCCAGCAGTGGCTGCTTATTGACATTCTTCCCCCATGAGGCCATGCCCGGATCTGGATAGCTGTTGATGTCTGAACTCTGGATCACCAACAACGCCTGCTAGACTGATAGAACAAGCACGGAAACGAGAACGATGAAATGGGTGTCATGATGACTACTGGTAGTAGCCTGGTCTTCAAAGAGCCGCTGACCGCTGTTGTGGCCAATTTCGAAGTTTGTTCAATGGCCACGCCTACGACGGACGAGGTTGGAAAAGACAAGCTGCTGGAATAATGCTGGCTCTGGGCTTGCAGAGGAAGAATCAAAATAACCCTCCACGAACCCGTCAAAGCGCATGGCAGAAGGCTTTTGACGCCGGTCCTTGACTCTTTTGCTATCGTTCCGCGTCTTCCATGCCTGTCATCTCTTTGGTGACTTCCAAAAATGCCAGCATCATCACCCATGATCGATGAACACTCCTGCAGACTAACAACAAATGTCTCCCAGAGTCCCTGGCCGATATGCAGGTCCAATTACCACAGCCATGCCTATTCGATTCCTTTTTAGGCCAAGAATAGGAGCTCCGCGCCGGAGTTTTCCTGGACCTGGAGATCTCTTTTGAAGCTGCTGCTCCGCTTCCATATCAAAAAGATCTTGAGGCCGTTGCACGACACATGAAAACGTCGTGATCGTACAACCTTACGAAACCGGTTTGGGAACGGGCATAAGGAGCTCCCTCGAGCAGCTGACGACTTGGGACGACCCTTTATTCGAGCGGAATAGTGAGCCTACGAGGCTGACTGGCCAATCCATTCTTGCTGACTTGCTAATCCGCACATTTTATAAGGTGGACTTTTCCTCACCGCACACGGACGTCGTACTATCCTCGAGGCCGAGCAGAAGAGACATACCATTAGATGCAAGGCTAGGACACCGACTGTCGGGATATTCATGACGAACACGAGAACGAAAACAAAAAAAAAGGAGAAAAGCAAGGCAATACACCACAGAGCAGGGTCACTTCTGTGAGATATTGCATGTAGCCACGCTTTGAGTGGCAAAACCAGGCAACCAGCAATACCTGACCGAAATAACCAAGCACACCAAAAGCATAAATATAAGCGCAAAAGTGGAAGACGCAACTGATCAGGTACCTGGCTCTTGCTTTCTTCCCTACTCGTATAATACCCAATTGTCCCCTTTTTTCCTTTTTTTTTGGCGGCTTGTAGACCTGGGGAGGCTCTTCGGTCAGGATGCAGCTGCATTTGCATCTGCACTTGCACTTGTCTCTTATGCGCTTAGATGCGCTTATGGCTGATGGCTGATGGTCTCGTACCATATGGTCAAAGAAACGGTCAGAATTAAATGACAAGATGCTGTTGCCTTATTGTAGGCTGCTTGGGTCGGAGTTGCTTGTAAATCAAGTGTGCCTCATAGCGACCTTTTTGGTAGAGGTTTCCCAATGATTTGGTAGTCATTTGACGACTGCCAATGGCTTCTGTCTAAACTTAAAGTACTTACTAGATGAAGGCGAAAGTAAAGTTGATGGCGGAGCTGGAGCTGGAGGCCGAGGTGACTCTTAGCCTTCGTGCCTTCCTTTAATACGGCAGCAGCAGCCTTGTCGTACCTACCATGCTTCTTACCTTGTGGTCTGGGTCTGCCGTCTCCGTCTCCGTCTTCTTCTTACTTTCCGCCAGATATTTTCTCAACGCGCTTTCATTCCTTGCTGTAGCTACTCCCCACCCCGCCGCCTCCTTCTTTCTTGTGTTCACAAGTTTAAGATTCTAACGGCAACGCAACAGCTCGGGCAGGTGTTCCATCCTACCGATCCATTGCATACGTCGTATACGTTGCCAGCTCAGTAGTCCCCCGTCAACAACATATCATTCTCCTCGGATGAACTCGATCATGGCACCCGCTGCGCCTGCGTCTGTGAGTTGCCTTTCCCCCAATCTATAGCCTTCCAACGCTCGCTGACAACGGGGACGGGAGTCTGCCGTGGGTCATCGTGATTTGATGATCAGGATTTACTCTTGCTAACATTGCCGTAGGTATGGACTGCCATTCAAACCATCCATTATGCGTATATTGCAGCGGTCTTTTTGTACTTCTTTCTCACCTCCACGGTCACGGTCTGCATGCTACAAACGCAATCCCAGCGAATTAACGATGAGAAGGTCCGCCGCGATCTGATCTTATGGTTGATCTTTGCTATTTCGGGCACATACGTAAGGACCTCTGGCGTGCGTGTTCCACGGTTCTGCTTAACTGACTGATGGGTTGTAGTTTGGGGAGTCAATTGCCGTACTGTGCAAGGTCTTTTCAAGCACTTCAGACTGGTACCCAGAGCAGCACCATGTAGTGAGTTGATGCCTATTAAATATCTTGACCAGCCTTTCTTGTCGAGGGCTATTGTTCGCTCCAACCACTAAAACTTTCGCAGGTATATCTTCTTGCCTCGGCCATCATATTTGGAGCACAAGCCCTTGTTTTGACGGACGCCAAATTTCCTGTCTGGTACCCTTACCTCGGAACTTGGTTCTTGGGTATAGCCGTGGAGATGACTCTTGTTGTTCTTCCCGCTTCCTATTACAAGTCGCCAAGTTCTGCTGCCGATTACACGACTGTTTCCATACAAGTGGCAAGAATTGCTGTCTTTGTCAGTCTGGTATTCGTGTATTACGGCTGGCGAAATGACCAAAAGGAATATGACAACGCCGATGCTGAGCAACAATCCCTCCTTAGAAAGAAGCTTGCTCCAAAACCGTCCAGCTCGGAAGACTCTAGTAAAGGATATGGCTCCACGACCAGTACAAAATCTTCAGACTCTGATAGTGCTAGCTCCGCCACGGCAGAGGACTCTTGGCTTGCTAAGCAAAAAAAGGCCGAAGAGCTAGTACAAAAGCGCCTACAGCAAGATGGCAATTGGTTTACGTACGCGAAGGGTTTTGCAGTGAGTTTTTCCATCCCATATCATCCGATATGGCTGATCATGGTTCCAGATATTCGTACCATATGTATGGCCAACGCACAACAAAGCCCTCCAATTTCGCACTGTACTCGTTGGGCTTTGTCTTCTCTCAACTAATGCTCTGAATGTTCTGGTTCCATATCAAATGGGTGTTATGATTGACTCACTGACAAAATATACTGGAGGAAGTATGTCATCTTTTGCACCCGACTTTTTAGCGAGTCACTGACACCTATAGATCACAATCTCAATGTGTGGCTACCGGTTGCGATATACATTGTTTTTCGCTTCGCCAGTAGTAGCGCTTGCGTCGGCTGGCTTCAAGCATGGTTGTGGATGCCTGTTGAACAGTATTCGTACGATGCACTCAGCACAGCCGCCCATGCGCATATTATGACCCTCTCATCTGATTTCCACGATAGCAAGACCAGTTCAGATCTTGTTCAAGCAGTTCAGGGTGGCAGATCCGTTGCCGATTTGTTGGATACTGTTTGCTTCCAAATCGTGCCAATGTTTATCGATCTCACGGTCGCCTTTGTCTATCTCTGGACGATTTTTGGGGCGTATATGGGTCTACTGATGGCTGCTACCGCTAGCACCTATCTATACATCACAACGAAGCTGATCAACGCTAGAGCGCAGAAGCGTCGGAACTATATCGCACAGATGCGCAGAGAGTGGACTGTCGGCTATGCTTCACTTGATGGTTGGATTACTGCGAGTGTAAGTGCAATGTCTTCTCACAAATGATTGAGCACTAATATTTGTCTAGATGTTCAATATGATCCCCCACGAGCAGAACAGATACTCCTCTGGTAAGTTCTCCTGGGGCCATTCTGGAAAATACTAATAGTTCGAAGCGGTCAAAGAGCATCTCAGCACAAAATTCCGGTACCAAATGGCTTCACAATCGACCACTGCAGCACAAGGTATTGTCATGACTGTTGGCCTACTTGGTGCGCTCTGGCTTGGGGTGTATCAGGTGGCATATGATGGCATGTCCGTTGGAAAATTCGCCACCCTACTTGTATATTGGGCCCAGCTCTCTAGTATGCTCGAAGCTCTTTTATGTACGTATATCTTGCTGACTCGAGTATTAAGGTCCTTTGATGTTTTTCAGCACCATGTTCAAAACTATCTCATATAGTTTGATGGATGCCGAACGACTGCTGGAACTCTTCCAGACGAAACCAACGATTATCGACAAACCAAATGCCAAAGATTTGAAATTGAATAAAGCATCGATCAGATTTGACGATGTTTCCTTCTCATATGACGAACGTAAACAGATACTCAAGAATATCAGCTTCACAGTAGCTCCTGGCAAGACAGTTGCGCTCGTCGGAGAAACTGGAGGTGGAAAGTCAACTCTTTTGAAATTGGTAGATCGGTTTTACGATGTCAAAAGTGGCTGTATTAGTATCGACGGTCAAGACATCCGAGAAGTGAAGCTGAGCAGGTATGAATTGATCTTCTCTCTTTGGATATCCAAGAACATTGCTGATATTTCATCTGTAGTCTCCGAGAACACATTGGTGTTGTCCCCCAAGATCCTGCACTGTTCAATGATACTATCATAAACAATATCCGTTACGCTCGACTGTCTGCTACTGATGAGGAGGTTTATGAGGCCTGCAGAGCTGCTGCCGTCCACGACAAAATCATGACATTTCCTGACGGTAAGCCAGTTTTGCCTTCCTAGTATATATTCTATGCTAACAGTCTCGCAAGGCTACAGCTCTAAGGTTGGGCACAACGGAGTGTAAGTTATAACTTGATCCTCTTGTTGAGCTACTGCTGATTTAGCATTTAGAAAACTGTCCGGTGGAGAAAAACAACGCATTGCTATTGCTCGTGCAATTCTTAAGCAACCCGATATTATACTTCTTGATGAAGCAACTAGTGCAGTCGATACTGACACGGAATGTCTCATCCAGGCCGGTCTTAATACACTTTGCCAATCCCGTACTACCTTCATCGTCGCGTAAGTTGCCTGGGTATTCGCCAATTAAGACGCATCATTGCTAACTTCTCCAGGCACCGCTTGTCTACGATCATGAGAGCAGACTGCATCTTTGTCGTGATGAATGGCGAAATCGTCGAAAAAGGCACCCACCAGGATTTGATACACTCTAAGGGAAAGTATCACGAGTTATGGTCGAAGCAATTATTTGTCACACCATCCGATGAGCGATCAAGATCTCGGAGCCCGAAGAAGAATTCCAATATTATCGACGATGTCAACTCGCCAAAGAAGACGGTAGAGCTTGCAAAGGTTAAGAAAACAAGCGAGTATGATTGCACACCTGTAGAGGGGACGAAGAAGGATGACGGAAAGAAAACTGGATCTGGCCATCAGCGTGAAGTAAGTTCGAGCATCCCATGATGCAATTACGAACCCTTCCCCCGCAGCCATGACACAAAAGCCCTACCTCTATTATTTTGGAAATGTCTTGTAATATCACCAGCGCAAAAGAGCCGTACACTTGAGAGCCCATTTACTCATGTAGCCCAAAGCTTTTGCCATAGACCTGAGAAGTGTTCTCAGTAGTAATATAAACGTGCCCCAACTCCCATTCCTAGTCATTTCTAGAGCTCCTCGAGCGTGTCTGATAATATGCAGGGTTCCAGATTGAAACCCGATGCGCCTGATTTCATTCCACTTGGGTCGAAACTCGGATCAGGCAATTCGCTTCTCAAGCCAAGCCCCAAAGATGCAGCCAAATCGCAGAAAAAACAGGAGAAGGAGGAAAAGAAGGCTGTAAGCTTGAACAAGAAAGCTGGCAAGAAGGCAAGATTTGAGGTGTCGGGTACGTGACATGCTATTTGGTAGCTAATACATGTTGACAAAGCTCTAGAGTCGCATAGCGGGGGTGAGACGTACACAGCTGGCCCTCCGCAAGAACAGGACAGTGGAGCAGAGGATCCCTCAGTTGGAAATTCAACCTCAAAGCGTTCCAAATTTTCTAGACGCAGTGTGGCCAAGAGCGAACCTACAGGAAGGCTCCAAGACTCCCATGATGGTGCTCAGGATACAGATGTGACGGTACTGGGCTCGACAGAACCTTCGCAACCTTCGCAACCCACTTCCATGGTAAGTTCAACTTGGTCTGTCTTGGCCGACCGTACTAAGTGGATGGTAGCAACGGCGTCGGGTTTCAGCACCAAGTGATCCTCCTTCCAGTACACAAGGACTTAAAACGAGTCGCGCTCGGAGAACACGGCATTGGCGACTAAGGAATCGAGCTGCTGAGAATAGTGGCTCTGGTCCTAGCATGGGAAGCTCTCACGATACTTCTATGGATCAGACCGTTTCGCCTGCTGCTCCTGTGACAACCCCGGTTGGGGAAACTTCTGCCAATGTTCGTTTTGCTAGAGGCTCCTAGAAATGTGGGATCCTTCCTCCTATGTAGATTGACAGCCTCAATTACTGTGGCTCTAAACTTACCATAGGAAACCCAACATTATGTTTTGCCTCTTTCGACTTGATTTACGACTTTACGGCATCCCGATATGAGGTTAGAGGATCATGATTATCATCACTGCCCAACCTTCTTCTTTGAGCATGGCCTTGAGAATTTTTTCATTTCCTAGGCTTGATTTCGACATTATGTTTTTATGGAGGCAACCATCAGACATAGGTTGAAAATATAGGTTAGTGATTGGTATCACTCAGACATCGAATGATGCATAACACTTGGTGGTATTTTGAATTGTTATATGTATATACAAAAATTGGTATGCATTGACTGGTGCTTCTGTTCCGAGAGCTCGCTCATTGGTACTTCGGCAGAGAGCTGGTGAGCGGAAGATTTGGGAAGAGCCACACATTGGGTGTAATGGTTGAGCTCCCTGTTGACGGTCTGTGTGTCTATACATTGTAGCTGATCCTATTATCAAGTATCTGAGTTAGTTAGCAGAATGAAAACAAATCTCATTACGCCTAAAGCACACCTATGATCTGGAGCTATCCCGAGCAAATAGAAACATTTATCGAGTTGCGAATCTTTCCAATGCATTCATTGCTTAAATGGTCTCTTATTGCTAAAGATGGATAGCAAGCTTATGCAAATACCACGCAAGAAAACCTATGCAAGAATGCTTGTATTCAGGGGTGTATTTACAGGAAATGTAAAGGGAACAGAATTATGAGCCTCGACCTGCTCCGCGACCTGCTCCACCAGTACCACCAGTACCACCGCCCATCATATTCCGTGCCCTAAGGCTAGATTAGTATATAGTAAAAAGCGGTGCCTTAAGTGATGTGAGTTGTGCAGAGTGGACTTACATCTCAGCAATGCTTGGATCTTGCATTAAAGCCGACAAATCTGGCATTCCTCCACCTCCACCGCCTGGAGCACCCCCTGCTCCTCCTCCGCCAAATTGACTTGCCATCTCCCGCAGGCGTGGATTGTTCATGATGTTACTCATCGCGTCCGGATCGCTCATGAGCTTTTGTGCCATGCCTGCAAACATAGGGTTACTCATGATGGAACTGAGATCTGGCATTCCGCCTCCAGCACCACCTGGACCTCCTCCTCCACCTCCAAACATGCCCGCAAGAGCTGACAGATCAGGCATTCCTCCAGCACCTCCACCTGGAGCACCTCGTTCCGCGACATCGTCGTCTGTGGACTCATCAATCTCGACCTTCTTCTTTGCCGTCTCGAAGCCCTTCTTCATCGCATCACTTCCGCCATTTCCTTCGTATTCGATGCCCTTGCTGTAGGCCTCCATGCTGCCTCTCGCGTCACCGAGAGCAAATCTCGCAAGACCTAGACGAGACCATGCTTTGGTATATGAAGGGTCGGCATCCACGGCTGCCTCAGCGTCTGCGCGCGCGGACTCATGGTCTTTGCTTGCAGAGTATGCAGCTGCGCGGTTGGACAGGAAGATCGGGTTTCCAGGAATGATTGCTAGAGCTTTGGTGTAGAAATCAACAGCCGACTTGTAGTCTTTCTTTGCCATGGCAGCATTTCCCTGGCTCTTGAGACCTTCTGCTTCGCTCTTCTGGGCATCGGTGGCTGGGGCAGGGCCAGTGGGAGTGGCTCTCTCACCAGTGACGTTGGTCGCAGGGCCCGCAGGGGTCTTGCCCTTGAGTTTTTCGTAGACGCCGTAGATCTGGAGGAGTGTTTGGGAGTCCTTTGGGGTTGCATCTGTTGGGTCTACTTTGAAGCATTCGGAGATGCAAGTTGTGGCTACTTCGATGCTATCGTGGTCTTCTTCGCTGAGGGTGCCATCGGTCAGAGAGGTATTGAAGAAGTCTATGATGGAAAGGGCGAGACGTTGCTTGGTGGTAGCCATGCTTGCAACAGATATGGTTATTCTGTGGATTATGGGGGAAGGGAAATGGTAGTGAGGGTGTTAAGGTATGAAGACTCGAGGACTCGTGTCGAGAAATAATTGAGGGACAAGTGGAGGTGTGGTGCTGAGGTGGTACTATCAATACAGGGATTTCTTTTGGAGGAACCTTGACTCGCTTGGCTTAGGGCGGGGCAGAGCAGAGTTCATTTCTCCATAACACTATTTTCATTTGACATCAACCTATGATCTGATTATCTCCATCCTAATTACTATCTCTCGCTCTCTCCTTCTCTCGTGAATTTTCCGTGGTTAGGATGTGTCCAGAAAGTAGCAGCGCTCGACAAGGTTCGTCCATTACATTATCTCTCACATTCCGGATACGCATCACAGCTTTGGCTCTCTAATAAAGAGGCCGGGTCTATCGAAGTAAACCATGGTATCATTCAATTAGTCGACCTCTTTCATTTCACTACTCCGTGCTCAACTTCCATAAACCATCACCCAGAAAATGCCCCTCTTCCACTACAGGACCTTTGCCTTTCTCTTTCACTTCCCTCGTTCCCATGCTCAGAACTCCCACGGCGCATGCCTCCTCCTTACCCTCAGCACAGATCACTACTGGCTCTCCCTCTTCTAATTCTCTCCCACCATACCATCCCCCACCATTTCGTTCGCCCTCCCCTACTGAACCCTTCTCCGACTCCCCGTATACACCTTCTTCCTCATTGTCTCCACTTGGTAATCGTCCTCCGGTCGATGTGAGGCCCGGTGCCATCAAAGTTGCCCCCGAAAGCACAAATCGGATGGCACCTCTGTCAATTCGGATGCTTGGGAAGCACGTTGGGAATCTGTGAACGAGTTTTAGGTGGGGAAGGAGGGCGTCGGTCATATGTTGGTAGAATAGGGGTGTTGGGCCGATGAGGTAAAGTGTCACTCTATCAGGTCTACATAAAGGAGAATCAGTAGTGGTTTTACTCAAGTGCGCTCGAAACAGAGTATTGGGAAGATTATCGATTCAATTGTTAAAGGCGTACGCACATTTTCATAGCATCGAGCTGTTCTTTCTTCGGTATGATTTCATCGATATAGGGTGCTAGTAAAGGATACGTTGTTGTGATCTGTGTTCTAATGGCGCGTTGGACGGAGGATTTGACTTTGGACTTCGATCCGGGGGAAATACTTTCGATGTTGATTAGTAAATCTTCGAGAGAACAGGCTGGGCGAAAATATTACTCTTTCTTGAACATCTTGGATGTATGAGAGTCAAATGTTGAAAGGGTTTCTTCTGGGAAAGTTGCTGAAGAAGATCACTTCACGACGTGCCCCGCGACGGGCAAGCTTGGCTTTGGAGGGGTATTTCAAGCATGTGACATCGCATCATGTGATTATATTCTTATACTCAGCTGATGCGTGTGAGTACAACTGGAAGGATTTCTGTTATCATTCAATCTACATATATACTATCCTATTTGTATGTAAAATCACAAATATTAAATTCATTACTTTCAGACTACCTGTCCTCACAGAGTAGAAATAGCTTGGTCTGTCCCTCCAACACTAAACCCCCCCATGACCACATAGACAGGCAACTCTTATGGTGCCATAGATCAATTTCTTATCAAGCGAAAAATATAGCCTTAGTACTTTAATTTCATCAGAGTGATCAAAGAGAAGTTAAAAGACTTGACTAGCAAAGCTAGGCCTCAGTGTGTTTTGGAAGGAAGAGAACAATAACTCAATTTGAGCGTCTAGCACTTCCATGAAACATACCTGTTTTCAATGTTATTGTCGTGTGGGGTTAGTAGGGGTAAATGTAGGGTTAACCACCTGTAAGTACAAGTAATCGAGTTTATAGGTATTGTGTGTCTGACAGGAGACAATGTGGTACTGATCACAATGACTATGTTGTTATATGTGCGAGGAATGATGAGATCACTAATAGGGAATCACAGCAAACAGTACGAGAAATAAGTTTCAAAGAACAGTGACTGGGTGTTAACCTCACAAAAAACAGGGTTGCAGATAGCGTTCCACCCTTTCCCTGTGGCCGTGTGCACTATACAGATATCGAGGTTTCCAAAAGGCATTTCCGATAATAACCATGCACATATCCCCCTGATCAGGTGCTGGGTTATCTTTCTTGTCCCACAAGACAAGAGGACTGGCGCTACGCGAGGCAATATTGATTTGCGATATGCCGACTAACTACGTCTCCTAGAGAGGCTGAGGAGGATGTATATCCTGCGGTGGAGTCCTTGACTATCACAAGACACTTCAAATACAAGCATATACCTATACATACGATTTCGCTAAAATAAGAATATCGCTGCAGGTGATAATACATAGCTTGTACCTTGTATAATCCTTGGCCAAGAGATCCTCGTGAAGATCTATTTCGGAAATCCGGGGAACAGTCGTACGAGTTGCATCGCCACTTCCCATCAAAAGCCGCGCCGTTAACTCCATCGTAAATCCATCATTTTCGTTCAGCACCATACATTTTGGCTCGTTGAAAACATCAAGCCACTGTCTTCTTGCCCTCGTCCCCAGCGGCGACTAGCTCGCCAACAACAAGGTACTTTTCCTGAAACCTCTCCTCCCACCCCCTTAAGGCTTCAAACTCCTCATTCCCGAGGCCTTCAAGCTTATCCAGCGGCGCAAGCAAGTCTTTGGTCAACATTTCTTCATCAAAACTGCCACATGCTAGACCTCTCGATGCGTCTCTACCAGCGAAGTTTTCATAAGGGCCACCTGGACCGTAAAAGTTTCGTCCAGGTGTTACATCAAAAACTTTCCCCCGGACTGCAAGGTAGACAGGTTGGTTATTGGTGCCATTGTAAGGCAAGAGAGTTTGTGGTGTGAAGGTTCGGAAGACAATGGGCGCTGGAGGAGGTGCAAGCTTTGTGGCTGGGGCCGGACGAAATGATCGGTAGAGGATGTAAATGAAGAGGGAGGCGAGGATCAGATTTATTGGGGTTGCGATACTTTGCCTATAGAAAGAAGATTGTTAGGATTTGTTTATTGATATTCGCGGTATTCCGGGAAAGACTTTACGTACACTTCCGGCGCAGGCTTTGCAGCTTCTTGAGCCATCCTTTTCTCAACGTAATCCATTGTCGGTCTGTTGATGTATAATTCGGTATGGGTTTTCTAAGAAATAAAAGTATGGGAGAGGGGGTAGTTCGGGGCGGTTCGCTGGATAACTCGATTGAGGTAGGATGGAGCTTCCAATCCCGGACGTGGGTTCAATCGGGCAAGTGAGGATTGAGATCCTGGCGACTAGGTGCAGGAAGGTGTGAAAGGTAACAAGCAGGGCATAACAGAAAGAGGTGTGTGGTGTTATATTAGCTTTGCTGATGGAGTGTGGTTTAGGCTGACGTTGCTGACCGAAGCTTGGACGCTCTAAAGCTTCAACAATTGAAGTGAACTTCAAACAGTTGAACCGATATTATGAATCACGTGATTAATACTAACACCCGACGAGGTAAGGTAGTGAGCAGCAGGTTGAAAAAGCATTGGGAAGGGTGTATTCGTAGAAAACCTTGAGAACATTTGGCCCCAAGTCTACTTGGAGTCTGTTGCAAAGTAGGTAAAGCTGTAAATTGGAACCAGGGGTAACATTCATTATTGACCATGTGACAGTCTTGTCTTCTCCCAACCTGCAATGGAACATAGGCACCTCCTGGTTATGTATGAGGTGAGTCCTTAACTCTCAACCTCTCCTTCTTTCCATCATAATTTCGAACTCAGTATGTCCCCTTGCACCATAATAAACAGCGAATCGGCAGTGGCTAACATGCCACCCTCGCCATCTTCTACTGAGGCTGTTACAAAAAGTTTCCTGCCTTCTCTTCTCACCACTGAGCCTCTAGTGAGAATGATCCCAGGTGTTCTGACCGGCTTCTTATATCTCACATTAAGATAAGCTGTCATTGACATCATCATACTTGACGAATTGTCAGTGGGTTTACTATGCTCAGCGGCATTGCCAGAAACCTCATCAAGCAGCAAAGAGACAAATCCTCCATGGCAAGTGTCATGATGCCCATTTACACCACTTCCAAGCTTGAGGACAGCAACAACTTCAGGGTGTTCATGGGCCTTGCCCTTGCCTGCATCCTTAATCTTCTTGAATGACTGCCATGCAGCAATCGTCTCTCCTCCTTTCAGACTTCTTCCTACGAAAGAATTGTGGTTCGAATCTGGTTCACAAAAGGTGTTGTCGAATGGCTGTAAGGTGGGGTCGTCAAATAGTTTTATAGCCCAAGGAACGGATTCGAAGTGCCTTCTGATATTGGTTGGCGATTCTGTCAATGGGAACGGATTCCTGGGAGGCATATTAAGGGCGAGAGATTTCTCCGGGAGTTTCCTTTGTATTTGATCCAACTATGTCGTGTTTGGCAAGAGATTTTCTATGGCAACCATCTCAGCCATTGAGCCAGTCCACCGAACTCAGGTGAACCTCGGCTCGGCCCAGTTTCAGGGGCTTTGGTGGGGGATTCTGTCTCTGTTCGCTTATCAATGACTCCAATCCCCTTGGATTGGGGTCTAGGTGGTAAAAAGGGGGGATGCGACGCTATTTCGCGTGTTGCGAGATCGTCAGGCACAGAGTCACTTCATGACTGCACCACACTGAACTCAATATGTTGTATGGAATACTACGGTGCCTGGGTAGCTCGCGTGGGCTTTACCACAATAATGGACAGTCGGGTATGATACCTCGATACTCAAACGTTTGATGGACGAACGAACCAACTGTGTTGTCAATCTGCTACTGTAGCCGGAAGTGACATTAGACCCCTTGCTCAAATCCTTCATAAACCTACAGAAAACAATTCATATGTACTGATATACTAGTAGCACAGTTGCATCCGTACACTCACTGATAGCTGGGTTATAATACGAATCCTAGAGCCCCCCAAGTTCTATTGATCACGCACGTACTGTCGTCTTGGCGAGAGACGTTTTCCGAGGAACGCGCACACCGTTACAGAGGAATAAATATGAAACGAAACACAAACCCTGCAATGAGAGACACACGCAAACTTCCAGGTGGCACGGAGAATAAAAAGGTGCAGTCAAGTTTTGACACCTCACAATTGCTTCGATCCAGCGGACCCCCAAGTAGAAGGATTGGGTAGAAAATTCAGTTAATAAGCTACCGTGAGATATTGTCAGGTTGAGGCTCACAGTACAATACAATTGCCTGCTTACATGGCTCCTTGCAAGCTCGTGGAGTGAGATTCAAATGCAATTGCGGTCATGGCTTTGATAGGCCCAGCACTCGTCCAACATCAAGCCACATAAGTGCCGCTGCAGAACCAGTGACGGGTGTGCACTTCTCATTGCGCTCGCAACCATCAACATCGACAGCTCTATGAGTGCGAGTTTGATGCTATTCACTTCGCCATTCTGTATCTATTCTTTCACGCGCCTGCAACTCACACGCCTCGGTCGTGCCTTCACTGTACGCTCCTTTTCGCGTAAACATTCACAGTCACTCTTCTTGTTCCTGACTCCAGCTTCCTGTCCTTATTTACTCCCGCACACCTGCATATCCAAATTCGCATATGATCCTACTGCTGGCACAGCCCACTACTCCTTTGAACAAACAAGCCCACTAGACGACGAGTAAACACGCTCGAGAACACGTTCACACACACACACATATGCGAACTCGACACAACTCCAAGCTCAGGAGAACCTCGTTCCTTTCGGAATTCTTTTTATGCCACCACTATTATTTCTAGCATTGTTCTCTACTCTAACCAACTATCTCTACGCCGGTACCGCTCTTGCGCGGAACGATTAGTCTCGGATTAAGCATCTGGAATCGTCCCATCCGTCGAACCCCGGCGACTATCACACACCTCGAAGCTCGACACTACTATACTACCCCGAGGTATAAGCTCGCATAATGTGGAAGAGGCTGAACAATCCTAAGGGCGCGCGCCAGCCAACGCCAACGACCACTTTCCCTGAGCCCAGATACGATGAACTTTCGCAACCACACCCACGATCCCACGGTCTAGGCATAGAAATACATAGTCCTGAATCCCCGCCGCCACGCCCACCGAGAGACGACATGGAGTCGAAAGGTCTACCACGCCTTCCTTTGTAAGTGCTCTTTCTTTGTGTTGTGAAGCTCAGGGGGGATGCCACCCTGATCATACAAATCACTCCCATTCAGCCAATACTCCTACAATAACACCACTTCAATCTTCTGCCGTCCATATGCAGCAATTCGAAAACTAGAACTAACGGCTAAACAGTGAACTGGCCCCTCCCTCTCCACCAGAACAGCGAAATTCAAAATTCCGACCAGTTTCTTCAATCTATTCTCAACCGTCACCCAATCCAATCGTTACGAAATTCTCAAAGAACTCTCCCTTGACCCCAAATTCGCCATATACAAACGAGGAAGTCTCTCCTCCAAGCTCGCCTGAATTCGATGCTAGAAAGAGGTATGTCGGATCTTCTCGGAATATATCAGGAGTATGCTCTGGAGCTGCTTCATGAACCACGTACACAATCACCCACACAGATACATTATAACAACATCTGCCTAAATATTCGCATTCTCTGCCAAGATCACCCTGCTTTTCCTTTCTACCTCGTCATGTTTGCCGCTCAAATGCTTTGGGGATTTTGCTAACCAAATTCCAGAAGTCAGACTCAACCAATAGACGAGGAAGTCTCCCCGATCGACGAGATGCCAGATATATCAAAACTTGGAATGGGTCGGCCTAGTAGTAGACAAGACGCCAACGCGAGAGGGGCATCAAGCAGTATTCCAGTCTTACGGAGGGAAAAGAGGCGTAACCAGGTTGCAGCTGCTGCGGCAAATTTAGTGAATCGGAAAGAGGTTGGTGGTGGAGGTAGACCAGCCAAAAATCCAAGCTGGGATCCTTATTCAGGAGAGCCAACAACGAGCGAAAGGGGGAAGAAGCAGACAACGAAGCCAGGCGAATTTACACCACCAGGACTTCGTCCTGTCCATGGAGCCACTGGCGTATATCTGGGCAACGAGTCAAACGTCAGCGCTGCGACCACGAAGAAACCGATTTCTTTTGGTGATCGAGTACGGAAATTAGCCAATGCACCGGCAACAGAGTCAAAGCCGCAATGGAAAGGAGCAAGCGGTCGTGTAACTCTTGTTACTACTCCAGCAGACAGATTGGATATGCCACCCCTTAGTATTCCTAGAAAGGATCATCAGCGCGTTAATTCGCCTAATTCTGGGCCTGGTACCCCGGTGATGTCTCCGCTTGCAATGTCTCCGCATTTACCTCGAAATGGCAATGAAACAGACCCTGCATCAGCTCATAGTGACCGTGTCATCCGATCTGCACACCCTGGTATAGACAGCGCTGAAATATCCCCACGAATCAAAAACAACTTTACTTTCGACTCGAGTGTTGCAAATCAAGGTGGAAGAGCCCAGGTGCGAGAGAATTCTCCGATTAAAATTGGGCATCAGGAGCAGCTTGTCAGTCAGGGAGAGAAAATGCTCGGGGAGGGGTACCAGGCGATGACGTTAGCTGCGACTCCCCCAGAGCCCTATATTCAGCCTCCTTCACGCTTCAGCATCTCAACTTATGCAACTTCTGAAGCACGTAGTACACCACGACCCTCCACCGACACTTTCGAACCTATGTACGAACCACCGCCACCGATGCCATCTCCTCCTACACAATACCAAAGTTCCTCGCCGGAATCGGTCCTCAATCGCGTGCGGCCTAAAGTTGGTCCAAGTCCTCGAAATGGTGTCACTCGAAAGGCAGTGAATACATCCTCGCCCATATTCATCAGTATGACGAACAAACGGGCGTCCAAGCTTGGTGGCAAGTCGTTGCCGAGTACACCTGCTGAGGTCGAATCCCAAGATCTTGTGACATCTTTGCAGGCTCAGCTCGACGATCTTCAGCATAGGAGAAACAACATCACGAGAAGCATCCGCCAGATGACCGAGCTGATGCCAGCAGATAACATTACTTTAACTACAGAGGTTCGGAGAAAGCGGGAGAACGAGAAGCGAAAGGTTGAAGGGCTGCGTGAGGAAGAAGCAGATGTGCGACAACAGGAACACGAAATTGGACTGCGACTCCATCGAGCTTGGAAGCGAAAGGATAAAGAGGCAACATATGAGCCGACTGGTTTATGGGTCCGGAGAGTCACTGGATGATATTTATTTGCCCATCTAATCCGGTAATGTCTATTCAACATTTTTATGGTGATAGATGCATCTTAGCTTCTTGCACCTTCGTGCTTGTAAGGATGCGTGTTACCTTTATTTTGTACTGTATTATTTTATGTTTGTATATTGGTACGCTTGGATATTACTGGTACTAGAGATCGTCTGGATGGTTTTCGCATTCAGGGAGTATCATTGACCTGGACTCGTTTGGGATGTAATTTGACATTATGAATTGGTATTACGGTGCTGGTGGTTATCGGGGCGTTGAATACAGACTTGAGGGAAGGGGGGCGCAAGTATGAGGGGCGCAAGTATGAGGTCGAGGTTGAGCGCCTATTGTTTTAAGGGCTGATCTACACCAATATGAAAACTTTCAAATACTTTTACAGGCACTAAATAATCAAGGTCTATCGTTAACGTGGTGATGATTTCAATCCAATAGAACGGGTGGTAGAGCAGCACATGTCTCGATACTTGCCACTTGTCAACTTCGAAGTCAGAAGACGGCCCACGAGTAGTAGATACCCTTCCCTAGACCAGATGGATTCAGGTCAGCTAGCATGCCCGTTAGAAAATTGACTTCAATTACTGATTAAAAACTAGAGATGTAACCTATTTAGCGATTTACAGATGAAGCAGCCAAGGCCACACTCCAGGCAGAGGTGACAGGATATATATGAATAACTAATGATTGGCGAGAGGCAGTCATCTCTGTTAGGGTTATTGGAATAGACTTGGCACTCTCTATTAAGATGAAAGGATTAGCTTTGGTCTGTTGAAAATATGGAGAGTCGGAAGTCCCTCTCCATTGAAAACTTTCTATTTTAAAGTTATAGGGTATGTTAAACACCCCAGCATTAGTTAAACTTCATATGTTTATAGATATAGACAATGTCAAATCAATCATAGAGCCTGACGGAGTAGACTTGATCTAGCCTTCCTATGATAAAATATTCAAACTATTTTAAGAGATTTGCGCTGTCTCTTCTTACACTTCGATAGAGATTCAAATTCACTATTTGACCCTAAAGAAAATGTTGATTTATCGCAGGGGGTTTACGCCTATCACGGTCGAACAGACACCTTTTTTCGAAGTTTTAAAAACCTACCTCTTTTACCCCGAGACTTCGCCTAGTTCTAAAAGACCTAAATCGACCCGTATACCCGAGAGTATACCTGTCCTAGCCATTCTGCGTTGACGCTAGCTATGGATATCGATTCGGACCCTCCCCGAATCCCCGAATCCCCCTTTCGGCTCTAGCCCCCCGATTACTCCTCGAAACGATATAGAACTTCCTCGAATTATTCTCCCCGATCCTCGTAACCCTTTCTAAGACACTTTAGCCCCCCGGAGCTATAGGGAGGCTATTAGTAGCGATCCTTTAGCTAAAGGGGGTAAGGAGACGTCGTCGAGGGCACAGACCTACCCGCAGAGCCGCACTAAGACCCCTAACCTCCTAAAAAGAGGTCCTAGCTATCCCGAGTTAAGCACGAGTTATACTAGCCACCTACCGACTTATACCCCTGTCCTCCCTTCTAGAAATACCTCCTTCGACCCCCCTAGAGACCTCTCTAGCTGTGATAAATCACGGGATTAGTCACGTGCAGTTCTAAGACCTTAGGCTTAAGAGGAATCCACTTCTAGGAGACCTTAGACTGTTATAGTAAAGGGACTAATTACGAGCTAGTAAGCGGTCCAGGGATTTCATAGTATTTAAGGCACGTGACCGTAGGCGGTTAGAGGTAGTTTGTCACGATTCGGCACTTAACTACCCTGTAGCTAAGTAATAAGTTGTGTGTTTATAGGCTGTGTAGAAGTATACGGACTATCACTGGTTTGCTAGGCTTAGAAGCTTAGCTCGTAACAACAACTATATAATATAATAATAGGATTTAGTTGCTATATTTAATTAAGTACGAAGCTCCTATCTAATAGGTGAAGACCTAGACTATATACCTCTATAGTCAGAGGTGGTTATACCGACCACCTCTAACCGTTTACTAGTGGTTAGACTAACTACCTCTAACCGCCCCTGGTTATATAACTATAATACTATAAAATCCCTGGATCGCTTACTAGCTTATAATTAGTCCCTTTTCTTATATCAGTCTAAGGTCTCCTAGAGATAGTTATCTCTTAAGCCTATAGTCTTAGAACTATACGTGATTTATCCCGTGATTATAATACTATCCCCCTTCCGTCCTAGCGTGTCCTTATATATAAGTACGACCTAAGGAAATATCGACGTCTAGCTAACGGCTTCTTCTTCTTTTATTATAACCTCTAAAGAGACCCGTCGTCGCAGAGCCTTAGTTAATAAAATCGAACTAACCGGCCTCGACGCAGATATATATTACTCTTTTTACCAGGCTAATAGCCGTCGCTATATTATATTATCTTCCTATTCTCGCTGCTCCGAGTACGTTCGCACTAGCCGCCCGAGTTATAATAGTAAACCCGAATTCCTCGATAGTTAGGAAGTATTAACTCGCTAGGAGGAACGTCTCGGTAAAGAGGAGGAAGAGGCGATAGCGAAAATACTCCGATTACGTAAGTAAAGGAAGTTTATCTAGCGCCGGAAAAATAATATAATAGCCCGAGGTTTTAAAACTCTCTTAGAGCTAGATATAGCTAAAGAGAAAGAAAAGAAGGAGTAGGAAGAGAAGGATAATAGAATCCGACGGGAGGCAGAAGTGCTCCGCCTAGCTACTACGCCGACCCCTCCTTTAGACCCGGGCCCTAGCTTTAGCCTCGACCCTTCTTTTAACCCTTCTTTAGTTTTCTTACCTGATAACCCTTTCTAGGTAGTCTAGGATTTTAGTAGTAGAACGTCTTAAGCTTCTTAGGGTAGCTAAGATAAGACTTCGGTTCCTATATATTCTCTAAATATAGGTAATCTAACTACTTAATTAAGTACTTAATCTTTCCGTTTATATATTAATAATCTAGGATTTCTTCGATATTATATACGGCTTCTTCTTAAAAGTTAATAGATTCTACTTTAGTAAACGGAGCTTTCGGAGCTCCTAGCGGTACTAGTTCTAGTAACGAAATATAGATAACCGGGTAGATTCTTATTATCTTTAGTAGTTTAAGTTCGTAGTTTAAATATCCTCTTACTTCCTTAATCTTAAATAGTCCTAATTTCTTATAGTCTAGTTTATCGCTTAGTCTTTTTATTTTAATATTTTTTCTTAGGAGGTAGACTTTATCCCCCCTCTTTAGCGTAGGCTCCTAACTACGTTTCTAATTATAGTAGTATATATTTCTTTCCGCTACGAACTTTAGTTCTTCTAATAGTTCCTTATATAATTCTACTATTTTATCTAATATTACTCTTATACTTTAGTTTAATATTTATTCTGTTTCTAAATCTAGTTCTCTATATACTACGTATTCTCTCCTATAAAGAGTAAAGAATAGTATCTTACTAGTAGCTTCCGAGATAGAACTATTATATATAAACTATACGAGTAGTAGGAACTATACCTAATTATCTTATTAGTAGTTAACGTATAACCGTAGGTATACTTTAATAACCTGGTTTATTCGTTTAGTTCCTCTATTTATCTATAGGTAGAATATAGTAGATATTTTTCTTTTAACTCCGAGTATAGCTATTAGGCTTTTCTAGAACTTAGAGGTAAAAAGACTATCTCTATCTAATATAATCTCCTTTAGTAACCTATAATTTATTACTATATCGCGGTTAAAGGCGTAAGCTAAATCCTCGGCTATACTAGTTTTTATATATAGGCTTAAGGTAATATATTTCGTTAGTCTATATATACTAACTAGGATAGAGTCGTATTTAATATTTATTATTAGTTCTTTTAATTCTAGGAACCTAGAAATAAAATCCTATAATACCGACTTAAACGGAATATCCGGTATTAGTATTATTTCTATTTATCTATAAAGGGCGTGTCGTAAGACCTTATTCCTTATATATATATCGTATTTAGCGATTACTTTACTAACTAACTTCTTTAGGTCTAGAACGTAGTATAGTTATTTAATTCTAAAAGTAGTACGGCGTATCCTTTAATATCTATAAGCTAGTAGCTCGTGTTATTCCTTAATAATTTTAAGAGCTAGGTCCGTTAGAATCTAAACTTTATAAGTATCTATATATTCCTATAAATCCTTCTTCGTATATAGGCTGATCTGGTATCGTTTCTAAACCGTCCCGTTATCTATATCGTTTAGAAACTCCTGTTATACCTTACGTATTCTTTAGTAGTAAGATTCTTCTAAAGGGTCGCTTCGAGAGTTCGCTAGGACCGATTTTACTCCTAGTATTAAGTCTCCGACTTAAACCTCTCTTAGCAGGTTAATTATCTTAGAACTTTTATCTTTAGTATACCTAGGTAGTCGACTTAATATATTAGTACGTAGGTTCGTAGTACCTTTAATATACTTAATAATAATATCGAAGTATACTAACTCTTCTAACTATCTTATATACCTGCTTCTGTCGAGTACCTTAGTTCTAGTAAAACCTACTAAGTTCTTATAATCTAATAATATAATAACCTTATATTTTACTCCTTAGAGATAGATTCTCTAATACTTAAGTACTAATATAATAGTAAGGAGTTCCTTATTATATATATTATAGTTTAATTTAGCTAGATTATATTTCTCTAAGAAGTAAGCTATAGGGTATAGCTTTCCGTTTTTATCCGGCTAAAGGTATACTACTACTCTAGTAGTATCCGAAGAGTCTGTTTTAACGACGCTTTCTAATTCCGGGTTAAATATCCTAAGTATAGGATTCTCCGTAAATTTCTTCTTAAGTTCGTCGAACGCGTTTTACTACTCTTCTCCCTATACGAATTTCGTTCCTTTACGTATAAGACGTGTTAATAGTTCGGCTATTCTTAAGTAGTCTTAAATAAACTACTACGAGAAATTTCCGAACCCGTTAAATAATTATACGTCTTTTACGTTCTCTAGGGTAGGCTAGTCTCTGACTACCTAGATCTTTTCTAGATCGATCCTTATTTTACTTAGCGTGATAATAAAACCTAGGAATTTAACTTCCTTAACTCTAAACTCGTACTTCTTAAGCTTAAGTCTAGATTTATACTTATATAATACTTTTAGTATATTATATACGTCTTTCTTATAGTCTTCTTCTCGTTCCGAGAAGACGAGAATATTATCTAAGTAGAGGATAACTATTTTATAGAGGAAAGGTCGGAGGATATCCTTATTCTATCGTTAGTAGGTAGCGGGAGTATTTACGAGGCCGAACGGTATTATAAGGTATTCCTATAACCCCGACGGTATTATAAATATAGTCTTCTATTCGTGTCCTTTCGCTATATAGATTAATCTAAAAGCGTTCTCTTAGTCTAGCTTAGTAAAGATCTTAGCTTTAGATAACCGATCTCGTAACTATTCTACTTTCGGTAAAAGGTAGGTATCTTTAATTATTTCTATATTTACCGGTCGGTAATCGCTATAAGCCCTCCCTTCTAGTTTATCCTTTTTCTCGGCTATTATCAGGTTTACTATATATAGTAACTTTAATTTCCTAATAAGTCCTTTCTAGGCTAGTTTTCTTATATATTCTTCGATAATCTTCGTTTTAGAATAGTCGAAGTACCGGAGTTTCTACTTAGGTAACCTAGTACCTTCCTTAAGGTTAATCTCGTGATCCTAAGGTTAGTATTCTAGTAGCGCTCTAAAATTATTTAGAGTATAGAATATCTCCGAGAATTCCCTATAATAACGGGGTATCTCTTTAATTATCTTCTTTAGTTTTTTCCCTTTAGTTAACCCTATTCTAAGGCGTCGTCTAGGATAGCCCTGACCGACCTTATTATATACCTGTTTTAAGGTAGCACTTCCTTTATTTAGCTTAGATTACTATAGGAGTGATCCTTTATAATTATAGCGGCTAAACTTAAGTTCGCCTATCTACTAATTTATCTCTAGATTATATTATCGTAACTATATTATTCCTATAATAGCCTAGTTATCCCCGGTCAGGGCTATATTAAAGACTATATCGTTAGTATATCCTAATTCGGTTTCTATCCTTATAGGTCCTATATATTTACTTATTAATCCGTCCTAATAATCGATATCTATACCGTCGAATACTAAGAGCCTATAAGGTCTCCTAGATATCTAGTTAAAACCTAACTCCTTTATAACCTCTAGGTCTATAAAGTTATCGGTTACCCTAGAGTCTAATAGAACCCGAATTTCTCTTACGTTTTCTCCCTAATAAAGTTTAACTTTTATTTCTAAATATACTTATAGTTTATCTAGGTTACCCTAGGTTCCTCTAAGCGCTTTTAGTTCCTTTAGGATTACTCGGGAGCCTATTCCCGGTATATTCTCCTATTCCTACTATATAATAATTATATCTATCTATCTTCGCCCGAAGTATATATATTCTCCTAACCTATAAGGGCGGTATACTACTAATCGGTCCGGTTCCCCTTTCTAGCTTACGGCGAATTCCTAGTACGTTATTTAGTAGAGTACGGCTCTCTACTATACTCTTTATTCTTCT
>LLCE01000231.1:0-30145 GCA_001414415.1 Hymenoscyphus repandus | reverse complement strand
TAGGTCGAAGAGAATAGAGTTCTCGGCCGCTAGCTTATAGAGTTTATTCGCTTCGGCCTCTAGTACTCTTATATTCTTCTTTAGACTAGTCGAGGAATAGGATAGCGAGATATCGTCTATATATAACTAGAATCGGACGGTCGAGGAGTAGAAAAGGTCTCTTATATATATTAAAAAGAGAATAGGCGAGATAGGGCTACCCTGTGGTATACCCGTATCTATCGGCGTAAACGCCTCGGTCTGTCCGTCGAAAGAGAGTCGGATTAGGCGGTCTTTTAGAAAGGTCGAAGTCCACGCTATTAGACTAGTCGGAAGTCTTAGGCTCTTTAGCTTCTTTAATAGCTGGTTCTTAGAGACGTGGTCGAAAGCCCCTTTTATATCTAGGAATAGGGTAGAGGTCTTCTTTCCGAGGCGTTTATTTAGCTCTATTTCCTGCGAGAGTAGTAGAGCCGCGTCTATAGCCGACTTCTTTAGTCTACCCCCTATTTAACTAGGGTAAAGAAGAGTAGTAGTCTCAGCTAAATAGCTTGGTCTTAACGAGCGTAGTCAAGAGCCTATACTAAAATTAAGGGGGATATAGTCTACCTCCTCCCTGTCGAAGCGAAACTATACTCTTAATATAGTTTACGACTCTGGGTTTACTAGAATACTTCTACCGACGATCGAGAGTTTTAACAGGTTAGGTCTTATAGAGGGCTCTAAGGCTGTTATATATATATAAATTTTTTAATAGGAAGGATATTCCGGACGCGTGGAGTGGGAAGGGAGAGGATGGGAAATTCTGTGGATATCATGATTATAGAGAGGGGTGGTTAGAGTTTGTACTTGCTGCGATTATTGTTTTGCGGCATCTCGTGAGACGAAACAGGTGGTTGAATCGATGGACGAGAATAGATCCAATGTTAATGTTCTGATTGACGATAGAAAAGAGGGGCTTAGGGCAATCTGAGAAATCTATAAGTAACATTGGATCTCAATTTCACTAGAGTGAGACACAAGGACAGCCTGTGTACTAATTACTTGACAGCCACTCTAACCTTTATATCTTCACCACTTGGGCCCACGCGCACCTCCGCGATTGTCCTCTACAGCTCCTTGGTAACCTGGTATTTTTCGTACTGCTTGTAGACCATTTGTTTCACCCGTTTCTGGTAAAACACAACGCCATTTTCCTTAATTGGATTCAAGATTCCCTCACTATACACGCCGCTCTCAAGGTTTGCCTGGGTCTTTTCACATAGCTCAAAGTCCTCGATTGCAACTTGCCTCACAAATTTGAAGTAAGCTTCAAATTCCTCCTCGGTGCCTTCGTGATAGTAGTCAAACTCCATCCTGGAAACTCCCGGCCTGGTGCTTGGAAGGGTGCGGAAAGAGGACATTCCGCCACCATAGACGTTGAGGGTGCAGATCGGGAAGAAATAAAGAAACAAACCATCGGAGATGGAAGTCTTTGACGGATCCGCGAGATGTTGACTGAAGTTCTTGTGATTTGTGACAGAATAGAAAGTCGGCGGATAGTACTTGGTGAAGGTTGGATGCGTATATTTGCAGTGTAAGCATTCTTGGAAACCATCAATCCTGAAACCGGTTAGTTGAATTAGAAGACGGGGTGGGTATTTGTACATTGTTTTCCAATTAAATCGACCCTCGTAAGAAATACTACGACGATGCGGCAACCTGGTGAAGTCTACTTGGTTGATCAATTCTTCAAGCCCCTCGAAGTACTCGTCAAAGCCTGGGGTAGTGAGGGAGAGAGTTGCAAAAACAAGCCCACTCGGCGTGAGATGGCTTTGGATTTGAGTGGTCTACGATCTCGTTAGCGTGGGTAGCAATGGAGAGAGTATGCCACATAATTGATCTTCAGAATAAATTATGATGCCCTCCGTATCGACGCCTTCACATGGTGGGCTGCGATTTTCAACGACGAGTGTAGTTTGTGCAATCTCATAGATGATCTTTTCAAATCTATTCTGAAAACGAGTAACAGGTCCTAAGAAATGCCATGACTAGCCACGTTAAAAATTACATTAGACTCAACCATATGCAGCAAACCTTCTGGAAGATACCCTTTCGCTCAAGCTGATATAAAGGGAGGCTGCAAAACCAAGATGCTGGAAGTGTTCGAGCTAAGGAGTCCATCTTGAATAACAGGTAGAACGCGCATTAATGCTTCTAGAGGCTGGATTCTATCGTGACCGGATATCGCAGAGCTCTATACAAAGATATTCAGAAGTCTTATATTGCAATTCATGTACTCACTCCCACCGGTTACCGTGATATAGTAATGCCAAGTTCCGATTGGGCTGCTTACCAGAATATCGCAGCCAAGTCTGCCGTTCAACCATACCTAATCCGGTCATTCAATCCAGCTGTAAAGTTGAGCCAATCACTGAAATTTCTTGTTGTCAAGTTACCAATAAAACAACCATGATGACCATAGTTTGATGCAAGTGCAGGTTACATCTAAACGAGCGTGCAACAACATCCTGTAGTTTCAGTTGACCACGCATGAGCTGCAGATGAACAGGTGCCGGCACGGGTGCAATGGGATGTCAAAAATACCCAAATAGAGTACGCAAATCCTCGCAATAAATGCCTCTACTAGGTTGAGAATGTAACAATAACGAGTATCTTTGTTTCAGGCCCTGGACATCGTAACTGATGCCTGGATTCTGATAACCAGCTGTTTACCTCAGCAGGACCTCGCAATCATCCTTGACTAGAACTTTAATCGCAGTAAGCGTTGGAATTCATGAGTCTATAAGTGAGTAGAATCTCACTACTTCCAGCAATGAATACATACACAACAAACGAACAAAATGCCACTTTCTAAAACAATCCAACATAGCCTCGTGACTGTCTTGCTTCTGGTTTTGGGATGGATTTTTTGGTCTTATGTATTGAAACAGCTCAAAGGAGCAAACAAACTCCCAGCATGGCTCAAACATGGTCTGGGTCCTATCGGCAGCTCAATAATCACTGACGGCCATGGGAAAAAAAAATATAAAGTGGCGGGGAAACATCCCGAGGGTCTTTCAAGTGATTTGCGGGACGACGAGAAGATATTTCAACTCGAACGGCGCGCTATATTTAGTAAAGTAATCATTCGCTTTCCTGTTGTCTTCTGCTTCTAAACGGACATATAGACATGGCTTTTCGTGACGCACATTTGCACAATCCAAAAGTCTGGTGACTATCGCACATTCGAAATAGCAGGATTCTCTCTCGTTGTTATGTTGGGGAAAGACAGAAAATTTCGAGTTTTCCAAAACGTATGCCGACACCGTGCATATCAAGTCGCAAAGAAGGAACGTGGAAGTACGACTGTCCTTGGGTGCAAATATCATGGGTGGAGCTATGACACCAAAGGCAACCTGATCAGGGCACCAGAATTTGATAATGTGCCAGGCTTCGACAAAAGCAAAAACTCTCTCTGGGAGGTCAGATCCGTCATCGAAGCCGGATTACTGTTTGTAAACCTAGACTCGAGTGGCAATGTTGACATAATGAATGTACCCTCTTTACAGACCGCGCTTGCAATCCCAAGTCCGCAGAGTTTGCAATGCACAGGAGAATGGAAGTTTGACGGGGCGTTCAACTGGAAACTTGCAGGTATATCAACCGCTGGTATATCTGAAGCCAAGCTAATGATCGTCTGAGAAGATTTCTCTGGCCTTTTGCTAGATAACGAGTCACAATTATTGACCTTGGCAAGAGCTGTCTTGTTTGGTCAGACCGCAACGCGACTGAAGCTCGGGTATAACGCTGAACTACACCAAAATAAATCTGGCGATATTCTTACGCTGCGACTGCTGCCAAAAACAGCCACGACCACCGTGGTGGAATGTTGTCTTTATTCAACACTGCCTAATTGTGCAGAGACGACACTTCAAATATTAGAGAAGGCGATAAAAGGTGCCTTGATGGCAATAGAGGCTTTGCAGAGAGCTACTCTTGAAGAGGATGAAGAATACAGTCTCGTTACGACTTGCAAACGCCAGCGCGAAATAAACAGGATGATAATACGACACGCGAAAGACGAAGAAGCAATGCGGGCAGAGATACAGCCAGCAGCACAACGAGGGTTCATGACAGCGGTCGGTAAAGCGGATGACGAATGTGAGTACAGCGTCGCTAGAAGGGATATCCAAAAGATGAATCTAACGAGGGCCTAGTCTGTCGCAAACTGGACGGTGAGGGACTGAGCAGCAATAAGACTATTTGCTCAGCACATGCGCTCGGTCCACTTGATTGGTGATGTTGTCAGCTTGGGATGTAGATAATAGGCCGGTCTTGGTCTTGACGCTCATGGTTGCATAAATTAACGTTGAAGGCTTATAGATCGTTAATCCGTGATGGCATAATCACCTTATGTAAGCAAGAACTTCAGCATGGTGGCCACCAAAGCCATCACTTTCCTCTCCTGCCATATTTAGACTTTCCTACGTCAAGATCCCTCCAACCTGCCATCAAGGTACCTTTTAAACCATTTATAACAACTTGCAAGTACATTTGAGTTCGTCAACCCTTCTCTTTCTCTTCCTATTCGTGGTTTTGCTTGCTGCAAAAAATCTCGCCTCTAATGATGCATCTATAGCTTGAAGACAAAGGATGGACTACCATTAGATGCACGCGCGAAGGCCAGCTATTCGTGACAATCCGCGCCATCCTTACCCTGTCTTTTCCAACTCGGAACCTTATAGTGTGGGGATGCCAGGCGAAAGTAGGGGTTTGTGCCTCGGAAGGACTGAAACGTCGTCTAACTCGGTCAATGTTTGGGAAAGATGTCGACTATTATCGAAGGTATGATGGATACCCAGGTCTGTTTTATCAAAGAGCACATGCTCTTCAACTTCTGCAAAGAGGAAGTTCTGGCCCGAATACGGAGCATCGTTTGTAAGGGCATTAAAGAAACCAAACAGGTTGCCGTGTGTTGCCTCGACTAAGGGCCCGAGATAGTGGAAAGTGTAATGTTTTGCCAACCTTTTCTCCATTGCTTCGACTAATCAAGTTCAAAGAATTAGAGCTTGTCTTATCACACTAGCAACTCACTCGCCATTACCCTCTCAACATCTTTGTTGTCGAAGATAATGTTTCTGGCCAATAAAAACATGAAACTCCTCAAATACACTTTAAGATTGTCCTAGAGCGTACTTTGCTGAGTTGCTTCAAGACTGGATTCTGAAAATTTATTTTAACCGAGTTTCCCCGGAGCCACCTGATGTGAAGCGTCACATCTTCGAAAGATTAATGTCGAAAAGTGTACTGAAGAATGAATTGGGCCATTGGTGCCAGATTATCACAACGGACACATGTGGGAGTTCCACCACCTCTGGCAAAAAACCCTAATTCGGTCCTCAGGTTGACTTCGGCACTTCGACGACTTCTTTCAATATTGATGGAGAGAGAAACTACTCGCAATTAGCGTTCCGGACGGTCAGATTAGGTTTGCCGCCCGTCAACTACCTCACCTTCTCGTTATTGTGTCATCAAGTTGTGTCTATTCTGTGCGCTGGCCTATACTCTACCTTGGTCGAAAGTCCCTCGACCTGTCATGTCTCTTGCGCGCGGTTTAGATTCAAGGCGGTCTCTCTTCTATTTCCACTGCGAAGCCTCTGTCGTACTTTAATTGATGATTGGAACAATACATCTCGCGTTGAGCTCAGCCAGTGCTAAGCCAAGTTTGTTGTAACAATTTCATGTTCTAATGTTCCGATGAATTGTCTCAGTACAGCCTTATTGATCTAAATCTCACTTAAATATCAGCTTTCAGATGCATCTCAGCCTTGCACTTCTGTTTTGGGGATGAGAATGTCAAATGGGGGGTGGTATTCACCCGCCCAAAACTCTCAGCCTCTTCCAACAACTTCAGCCATCGGCCTGCCCCCTTTTCCGCAAATATTTCTTTAAGCGGAACTGTCGGTCAACTGAGCATAAATGTCTTCACTTTATGGTTGCTTGTGTAACACCTTCCTCCATCCTTCAGGAGTTGATCGTTGCAATCGACCGAGGCATTTGCCACTTCTGCCAAAAGTGATTCCTGTAAACTTTCTTTCCAAGAAGGGCAGGTCACCAGGTTGAATTAATACTCGAAACTATGGTATCCACGGTTGTATTTCTGCTTCGAACCCCGCCCATAGGCGAAAGAGCATGGCGCAATGGAAACACAATAAATTTGCTAACAAGCTCAGAACTCGTGGGGCTGTGATATTACATACAAATGAATGTCAAGAGAATTCTGCCGTTTTAGCCACATTCTAACCTCAGCCTACTCCTAAGTACCGGGGATCATCTACCATTTTGGCAGGTTAAAAGGGATACCAATCATGAGCGATCGGGTTACGCCAGATATCTCCATGATAAGGACATAGTCCCGGCCGGCATTTCCTCTGCATCTCCTCCTTATTTGCTGCTTGATCCCTCGCAAGTAGGAACTTGGTGGCGGCGGCTCCCGAGCTCATATCGATCGCTTGGCCCGCTCACTTGGCAATAATCCTGTGTTCTGATTTGCAATTAATTCACTTGGCAGCGCATGCCAATTCACTGCCCCTCCAGTAGAAATCGCACCCTTATGATGATCAGATTAGACAGCCCTCTCGATCATGCCGACGCCTCGGCTTTCGAAGCTTGGACGGGTTTCTCGAATTCTATTGGTATCACGTGATACACCCTCCCCCATCGCCTTGCAAAAGACTTGCCACTAGAATCAGGGGAAGTTAGGAATCAAGCCTCAGCCTAGTCAAGCTGATCCGAGATCCAGCCATTCATGCATAGCATACTCGGTCTTTGCGCATCTTCCAAGTATGCAGGTACCCCGGAAACCATTCTCGAATAGGCATCTCACAAAAGTCGTGATAACAAGTGGTGTATAGAGCGTAGAGATCATCAGCTTTGGAGCCACGAACGGCCCGCGATATCGCTGGAGTATGGAGAAGGGCCCCGAGGATGATGGCTAAAAGTTGTATAAAGTGACTGCCGCTGCCACATCAATTTGAAATCATCACACCGATCAAGCACCTTTTTGCATCCTTGGTAGGTCTTCCTCATTCCCTATCCACATGACCTCATTCTTCCCTTTATATCCATGTACATCTTATATGAAGACAGCATGATGTCTGCAGGCAAGCTTCACAAGAAATGTTGCATGAGCTTGAGCCTGGAGAGACCACACAAGAATGACAGTACTTCTTTTCATTAAACATAACTGACTCCCAGTAATAGTAACTCTTCTGTCTCGTCTGTCTCGTCCAACTCGTCTTCGTCAACTCGCTCAGCATGCGTTTCACTGTCGCCGTTCTCAGCCTTGCCAGCTTGGCACCGGTTTTTGCCCACCCAGCAATGGAACCTCGCGAGATCGTTGTCCACCCAGCTACCTTGCCTCACTCCCGCAATGGAAACCCTTCGCCCTGTGGCACTGATCCCTCAGCCGAGTTCATAGCTGCGGTTGAGGAAATGTCAATTGCTGAAGCCAATGGAACATTCGCCAACTCCAACAACAGAATCGCAGCTGCGACTATCTCTGTCAACGTTTACTTCCATGTTGTTGCCATCAACACCACCCCTGCAGGTGGTTACTTGACTGCTTCTCAAATTGCGCAGCAAGTCACTTACATGAACGATGCTTTCGCTAGCACTGGTTTCCAATTCGTGAATGCTGGTACAGATTACACTATCAACACTTCCTGGGCAAATGATAAGGCCGAGTCCACTATGAAGAAGTCATTGAGAAAGGGAACCTACAAAGATGTCAACATCTACTTCCAATACTTCCTTGAAGATGACAACCTAGGTGTAAGTATTACTACTCGTCTCCTCGACGGCTTGAACATAGCGGATAGAGGACTAATCGTGCATATAGTACTGCTACTTCCCAACCGCTGCTGGTAGAACGGCTGGCTCCACTGCTTTCTACACCGACGGATGCACAGTCCTCGCTTCCTCTGTCGCTGGTGGATCTTTGGCCAACTACAATCTTGGTGGGACCGCTGCCCACGAGGTCGGACACTGGATGGGTCTTCTCCACACCTTCGAGGGCTCAGCATGCTCTGCCACCAACGATGGTATCGCTGACAGTAAGTTCCACGTCCCCATCACTGAAGTCTTGTAACTAAATTGTCCTCTAGCCCCAGCACAAAATGGCTACACCCGTGGCTGCCCAGCCACCCGTGACTCTTGCCCCAATGACGCTGGTCTCGATCCCATCCACAACTACATGGACTATAGCTACGATGTCTGCTACACAGAGTTCACTCCTAACCAGACCACTCGCATGAAGAGCATGTGGACCCAGTACCGTGCCTAAATTTCTTTAGTACATACAAAGAAGAAACAAGGTAGAGGGTCATAAGGATACTTGATTGGTTGATGAAATTAATGTATTCCTAGCATTGGGATGGAGAAATGGGCATAGTAGGAAAATTGTGTAGAGTATGAGCTATAGGATGAGTTTCATGATGTTATCACGATGCATGATGGGGGTCTTCTCGCGGATGATAAGATATCCTATGTTAGATCTTATTACCTTTCTTAGTACATACTAAGAACATATTCATGAATCTCGCTCGCAGCAATAATTCTTTCATAATTTTACTATAGTCCTCTCGGTTCGATGCTGCTTGAGCTCTCATGTCGCTAAGCGAGGAGGGGTGGTGGGGCAACGCAGGTGACATATTCGCTGCTGCTGACTACAATTTATCCATAAGTGCCGAGAGTTGCTTGTTTTACTTGGTGGGGAAACCTTGTGTTGCATTGTACTGCAGATGCTGTTCGGGACTTAAAAGCTTGTCTTCTGGGTGTGGAAGGTCGATGTGTCACGTTGCGGGGAATCGAGCGCATTACTTTGATTGATGCTGCGTCTTCAAAAGGTTGCTACAGTTCCCTTCGTTTTGGAAAAGACGGCGGGGTTCAGGCATTTGTGTTGAGCTGACTTGACTTCTATTACAGATAGCCGGCACCAACAGTAAACTTGACCTAATTGTGCTGTTCATCTATGTCTAGTTAACTCCTTATAGGCAAAAATATAAGGTCGTCCGAGTAACAGTGCCTTTTAATCAAATTGAGGTTTGAGCAGCTATTTATTCAAGGGCTTATGTCATTATGGATACATCGGGAGGTTACGATACTGTGACATATTAGAAGTAGTGAAAGAAAAATATTACCGAGCAGTACTCACCTTAGCCTCAGGATATATTGTTAAGTCACAATTTAGGCGAGATCTTATCATAGTATACAGTTTGATCTAGGGGATCCGTCCTATTTGAATTGGCATGTGAGTTTTTGGCATTTCTGGTAATAAAACTCGCCATATCTTATAAATTCTACCATTGTATGAGTGCCCAGTATCCCCCATTTATTTCTTCATGTTCATCTTAATGAAGGCAACAATATCATCCAACCCATGCGGCTCATTGATCCAATTACCACCTTCTTCATATACATGAACTGTTGCATCCATACTCGCCGCCCTCAGATGCTCCCGCAACGCAACCCCATACCTAAAATGAATAACCTCATCATCCATACAACACCCAACGAACGCCGGTGTCCTCACTGCCGGATTCGGAATACTCCTGAATTCATACGGTCCTGAATCCATAACTTTAATTCGGAATCTCTCTCGCAGAGGCATCCAGCTCGAAAACGCAATATAGCCACCGAGTCTCCGCCGACTCAACATCAACGCATGGATTGCGACGGCTGAGCCTTGAGATATGCCGCCGAGAAAGACGTGATCTGCGGAGACAAGGGTGGCTTCGTGGGAGATAAGGGACGCGATGTAGTCGCTACTTTCTTCTATGCCGGCGATCTGTATTTCTTCCATGTGGTAAGGGTCCGAGGTGGAATAAATATCGAACCATTGGGAGGTTTCGATGTTGGAGATTTTATGACTTCGTTTCGATGCGGTGGGAAAGACCCATTTAACATGGGGGAAGATCTGAGCTAGGGTGAAGCCTTTTGTGGTTCTGCATGAGAAGAGTTGTTTGGCGAAATTTGATGCTGTGTTGTCGCAACCGTGGACGAAGATCATAGTATGTGTGTGCTTTCCGACAGGCTTTACAACGTGGAAACCTTCTCGATCGCTTTGATGATCCATCTTGAGAAAGAGTGTGTGAGCGGGTGAAGTCGATGATTCCTTCAAAACAATGCACAAGATGCAATTGAAAGTTATAGAAGCTGGGATTGGACCACAATCGGTGAGACAAGAGCGATGAGAATGACATAAGGAAGGAGCGCTGCTGCTAATATGAGTAATCACGATCCTAGATGCCTTGCAGATTTGGTGTGAACATAGCCTTCTAGTCCAGAGTGTTCTAAGTGGAAGGCCATTTGCAGTGTATGAGGTGCATAGCATATCACTAATTGATAAGTCGCAGGAGGACAGTGGAAAGAGACTTTGCAGGGGAGCACAACCCTGCCACTCAGAATGCTCCTCAGTATTCATCTACACTACCGCCACAATCACTTTATCAACATCAACACTATCAATGTTCCTCCTCACCAAAACATGATTCTCCGGACCCGCACACCTCTCCCCTTTATCCCAACAAGCCACGCAAATGTCATAATCCCAACACGCATCACAACTCCACCTCAACTCCGTCTCCTCGATCTCATTCTCACACTTATCACAATGGTAAGCCATTTCAGAGTCCCCAAAGCAAGGTTGAATCTCCTTGATTAGTTTGTGCTCCTTGTCTAATGGGCAAGACGCTCCAGTGAGTTGGCAGGGGAGGCATATATCGCATGTCCTTTCTGCGCAGATGGTACATTTCCAGGCATAGCGATACTCGATGGGCTTGGAGCAGTGGTTGCAGATCAAATTTTGTTTTGTGAGATGAGGGACGTGGTGGAAGATTTCGCAACTTAGGCCTTTGACGTGGCAGGATTGGCATACGATAGCGAAGTTATCGGTGCATGATGGGTCTTGGCATCTGTAGATAGAGTCCTTAATTGGTATGATGTTTTGGCAGTGCATGCAAGCGAGTGATGGGGCTGATTTAAGCTTAGGTTCTCCTCGAAGATCTCGAAAATCAACATCTCGATCGTCCGCGCTAACATCGTGATACAGACGAGCATTCGCTGTTATTAGATACCAGGACTTAACACGTCTCGGCGACGGTGAAGGTGTGCCAGTGGTATCGAAAAGGGAGCAGATTTCGAACTCTCTGAACTTGGTGAAGCGGTCTTTCGCGGAGAGTTCCCACGCGGTCTGCTTGTTAAGTATCTCATCGCGTACGCCATTGACTATATCTAGTAGAAGCAACGTAAGGTAGCTGTCTTCTCCAAATAGACTTATTGATTGCTGATGAGCAATTTTCAACATCGCGAGCCCTCTGAGGACCTGGACATCATCATCCGTTTCAGACATGCAAGAACCCCAATACATTGCTGTGATGAGGGGCATGAATGGATCTTCGTCTCTCTTTTCGAGCTGTAAAGGATATATTTTCTCATAAATTGCACTTGCATCCTCATATCGACCTTCGCGGACAAGTGTCCATGCGAATTGTGTTTGGGTTGCCATAGTCAGATCTCCCTCTTCGCCGAATTCTTTTAGGTAGAACTTGACAGCTTTCTGGTAGAGAATCTTAGATTCGTTGAATTCTCTCATATCTCCGTGGTATTTTGCCAAGCGACAAGCAGCAGCTATGACAGTTCGATCTGATTCTCCGTACGCTTTTAGGAGATCTTGGTATGCTTCCGCCATGATTATACCACCTTCTGTTGCCCGAAATTTCTGCACGAGTTCATCAGTCAAATACTAGTAAGCTGCGTCTGGTAATCTTGTATTGGGCTGGACAGTGTATGAGATAGAAGAGGCTATTGTTGATGCTCGGGCCACATTAAGGCCATCGAATGAACGAGAAGTTCGCCTACATTTGCGCCAGACTTCCTATGGTTATACGCCATCGCAATGATAGATCCAAGTCGGCTCTTCTGATTAAGAGTAGAACTATGGTCTGGTCCAGCAATGCGCTCCAAGACACTGACTAATTGGTGAAGTACAACTTCGGATGCATAAAAGTCGCGCTGCACTTGGTATATCGAGGACAGTAATTCGCAAGATACACGGGCATCTCGGCTATCTGAACCGAGAATTTTGGTTTGCCTGTCCAGTGTAGCTAGGCACAATTTTTGTCCCTCGTCCGCTTTCGATTGAGCAAGGAGAATGAAGACTAAATTTTGAGCCGCTCTCAATGTTGATTTGGCGCCATCGCCTAGAGCCTGGGTGCGAAGCTAAGATTCATGGTTAGAACTGATCAGATATTTCTCGGGGCGTTTGTACCTCTAACACATCGCGAGCATATGCCTCTGTTGCATGCTTTGATGAGCCTATTGTCTTACGATAGAGTATAAAAAAGAGATCGTCTTCTAGACCTAAAGTAGTCTTCTCCAACGGACCCCAAATCCTCTTCGAGCGCTCAATTGCCTCCTTGAGGAGTTTTTCGGCGTCCTTTAGTGACGCGTGCACGACCGCCATGCGCCCGAGACAGCCCAGGGTCAGACGAGACTCATCACCGTACATATGTTGGTGGTTTTTCCACGCTCTTTCGAAGGCGACGTATGCTCCAGGTTTATCTCCTTCGTCCATTCGCTGACACCCCAATCTTGTGAGGGCCAAAGTTGTGACTGGATGATCTGGCCCCAGGGTCTCCTCGGATCGAGCAAGCGCCTGGCGGATCAATACTCCAGCCTCTGGGGTTCTTAGCATGCATCGTTGAACCTCTGCCATGCCAGCCTTACACTCTATGATCAAGTCATTGTTTTCGCCATGTAGGGGTATGAGAAGATCCATGACGGATTGGTAGGTCTCAGCAGCACGCTGATATTGCTCTTGACCTCTGTAGACTGCAGTCAGCGATAAGAGCACCTCAATAGTCATAATGTGCGTCTTTCCGAGGGTTTCAACTGCAGCTGTGTAGGCACTTTGTAGTTGTGCCTCTGCCTCCTGGAATTGGGCGAGTTCTATTAGACCTAGGGCAAGAAGATTCTTTGCACTGACGATGTCAGGGTCACTTTCCAGGAGAAACTCCTTCCGTAACTTCAGTGCAAGCTGTGCACGTTGGACTGAAATGTTATAATTTCCTCCCTCCAATAAATAGAGTCTTGTGATTTCATCCTCGACATTTAGAAGTGAGAATTCCGTAGACACATGGCGGGCAGAAAATTCCATCAAAGGAGCGATAAGTGTTTCGTATAAAAACCGGGCTTGTTGGTACTGACCTAGTATTTTCAAGCTTGCTGCTGTTCGAAACTTCAATTCGACACATGGCACTGAAAACATATCCAGCGAACCTAAGATTTCGAGAACTTTCTGGGCGTGAGGTAGAAGCTGCCGACATCTCAAGATATCTTCTTCCGCTGAGATCAATATGTGCACTTCTAGACGAGGAAAGACCTGCAGGAGAAGCCTCTGCGCTACTCTCTCCCATTCCATTGTCCGTGTCCAAGATCTAATTGCAATCTGAATGAGGCGGTGCATGCTGAATGTCTTAAGCTCGGCGGAACTCTGCACAAGACTGAAGGCTAGTAGAGGTGTTATGGCATCATGAAAATCATCTTCATCTTCCCACTCATCCTGTTGAAGAAGGTACTGAGGGATGGATTGCCAATGAAGACTACCCATAATCTTTAGGAGTTCAGCGCTTTCCGGAGAGTCTTTCTGGATTTGCTCGAAGCTAATCCGCCAGGTAGTGATAACGGTGTTACTCTGGCCGCCATCTCGAGCAAGATCTTCATATGTATGCTTAAGTAACCTTGCCATCTTCTTGTCATCGTTGAATAAACGAAGGTAACGTGCTGGAGTGATGCTCATCTCCCTGATGTAACTGGCTGCATGGCTTATTGCAAGAGGAAGGTACTCTAGGGCTTTGACTAGTTCAAGACAGTCTTGCGAGCCTTGTGAATTATTTTTGTCAAGTCTTACTTGAAGGAGTTGTTGCGCTTCCGAGACGTCCATAAGTGGTATTTCGACAACAAGTCCACCTCCTGTTATTCGGAGGGCCGCAGTTCTGCTACGAGAAGTAAACAGTAATTTGCCGTGGCTGCATTGTGGCAGATACTTCAGCAAATTGAAACTATCCACGTCTACATAAGCACTCTCTCCTTTCAAAGTGCGCAGATCGTCCACATTGTCGACGATCATTAACCATGGCACTGCTGTCTCCCTCTGTAGCCAAGATTTAACTAGATCCAAGCCATCAGCTTGAGGATTGTTGACCCCTGCTATTCCCAGGGTTGAAGCGATTTCTCGGTAACTTTGGGCGAATGTAGTGCGCGAGACAGCCGACACCCATAAGCAACAGAGTCCAGGAGCTGCAGAGTGAGCACGGTAAGCCAACTCTAGAGCAACTTGAGATTTGCCGACACCGCCCAGTCCATAGAGAGCCACTCTATTATTCGATTGCGGCATTTCCAGCATGCTTTCCACATGCTTCAAAACTAATTCTCTGCCTACGAAGTTCATGTTTCTGGCATAAGGGACGGATAAGCGGGCAAAAGTAGCAGCCTCCAAATCCACAACCGGAGCTCGAGGGGCAGAACGATAGAGGAGTTCCTTTACGTCGACTTCAATGATTGACATAGTGGAACCCACGTCATCAAGTCTGTCAAAGGTGTCTCTTCTGAAGCCTTCCTGTGAGACCTGGAGTGAGCTTACCCCACGGTTAATTGCATCAAGTTGATTCTTGACATTGTACTCGAAAATGCCGTGACTCCAAATCATCCCAACCAAGGTGGCATTTGTAGCCACACCCAAGTCGCTTGTAATCAGTAAGTATTAAGCGTTGTAATAGGTTTATAAAAAGCTTACCCTCGCATCACACTCAACATTCCACTTAGCTGATTCACGTAGGCCATGGCTCTGTTTGTAAGGTCAAAAAGTCTAGGCCTGTCAGCTGCCACGATTAACCTTTTCCAGCGTTGTTTGACCTTGGAGACATTCTTTGGAATTGCAGTATCTATTCGATATGCCCATTGTCGAAGATCCTTTTCACAATCTTCGAGAAGGGTTGTCATCCTAGACCTTGTTAACGCAGTAGTGGATTCAACGATAGTAAGAGAATCCACTAGACGTTGAGTCTCCTCCATGAGATTATGTAAAGCCTGGAGTGATCTTGAGGCAGCATCGATATCTTCTCTAGCTGCCGAATAGCTTTTGCAGAGCAGTCGAAGCTCAATTGTCATCTTCAAGACTTGGCCCGCCAGTCCTACTAAGCCAGCGACAGCCGCGGCGGCCTCCATGGTTGACAGAGGCGCAGTCGAGTCGTGATCAGAGATCTGAAATCGGTACCTAAGCTATGACGATTCATATAGGAAGAATGTGGTGTTACTGAAGTTGGCATTCGGTCATGCAGGACTGATGACCTAAGCAGCTGCTGCAGAGACAAGGCTTCTGCAGAAATCAACGGGTATAGCTGTCGCAATCCATGGATCTTTCAGCTAGTCACAGGACTTCGTCGCTCTCTTTCCGATCGTTTTATGTAAAATATATTTATATATTGTGCTGTAGAACACAAAGAAGGCACGAAGATTGACAGTAGAGGATCTTCGGATACATGTTTAAATCGCAAATTCCTCATTTGCACTACAAGAGTTCCGGGAAAGATAATGCTACGGAATGTGAATAGTTGCGTTTTTCGATCCCGAGCTTCTTTGTGTTGCGAGGCATCTTCAATAAGAGACAGCTCCCTTTTTCACCTCTCTCAAGAACTTTGCCAAGATCTCGACCACTTTTTCCGGTTGTTCTTGTTGCACCCAATGTCCGGCGTTATCGACTAATTGAGTGCCCATAAACTTCTCACAGGCATATTTCATCCCCTCGACAGCGCCAGGCTCTTGAAATGTTCCCCAGTCCTTTTTCCCAGAAATGAAAAGCGTTGGCACTTCAATTTTCTTGCCAGCGAAGAGCTCCACATCTTTCATACGGTTTGGGTCAGTTGCAACTCTATACCAATTCAAGCCACCTTGGAAGCCATTTCTCTTCCAATTTTCGGCATAGACTGATATTTCTTGATCATCAAGCCATCTACTGCCTAGCTTTCCCACTGTCGAGGGGTCTTCATCTGCCATGTGAAGCCTCACAGATTCTTGCATACCGGAATTTAGAGGCATAACATAGTAGTATGGAAGCTTAGCGAGCTCCTTTGCCTCCCATGCTTTTAGAGGTTGTGGGTCATTGCCCTTCCAATCAGCACTTTTCAAGTGAAAATAACCCCGTAAAAATTCGCGTAAGTCATCAGCGTTGTTCATTTCTGCCGCTGCTCCAGGGGTCGAGTAATACCACTTGTAGTGTTTTCTGGGTTCTGAAAGCTCAGCTAGGCTTTTATGAATATCTCCCTTCTCTTCTTTTGAGGTTGCACCCCCAGAAGATGTATTGAAGGGGAGTTTGGGGGAGCCTTTGAAAGGATGCGACATTATCACCACGCTGTGACATGCATCAGTGAGGGACGCATTGTGAGTGAGACGTGGAAACAAACATACGATTTGAAAACATCCGGCCTCATCAAAGCACTCATGGCAGCACCAAGTCCTCCGAAATCATGGCCAACCAAACACTCAACGTCCTTGTAGCCAAGGGCATTGACTAAGATCAGGACATCTCGAACAAGACAAGAGAAAGAGAAGGTGTTCAGATCGACTTCTGAGTAGGACCGAGTGTCCCAGCCTGTTGTTCGCCCATACCCTCTTTGATCGAAAGCAACAACGTGGTATCCTTCAGTCGCAATCTGAGGCATGATTTTCCGCCACGAGAAGGCCAATTCTGGAAATCCATGGAGGAGCACAATGAGGGGCGAGGAGGGCGAGCCTGACGATAGTATGTGGTATGTCAGATCGTGGGATGGAAGGTAAGATTCCTTGATGCCTTCTGGTAGAGGAAGAGGGGGCAAATCACTCATTGTTCGTGCCAAAACTCTCCAAACAATATAGGGTTGGCAATTTGATGTTCAATAATTCAACCATGTATGGATAGCAATGGACCCAATGAATGCACCCCAACGAGAACTTATTCATCAACGTATTTACGGAGAATGTGTTCCTCGACCTACTCTGTCTGTGAGTTCTTCCGGAAACAGGAAAAAAGTTTCTCCGGGTCCTGTTTAGCGTGATTGTATGAGCCACTAGGCCTTCTAATGAACTATCTAGTAGCGTGACGACTACCGTATTGATCTGCTTCGAAGTGCAAGAATCTAGTGTAACGTAATGCGCTTTTAAAATGCCTCGGAAGTATTAGTAGTGAAGACTCCTGCCGGTAGTCAACAACTCGACGGATCTATTAGACTTCCGAGTAAAGACCAGCTGTTGCAATAACTCAATTATCACCGTGTGGCTGCAAGGCTATGCTGGGGGGTATCGAAGAAGAATGTTTCGATCGTGGCATGATGGGAGCAGATCAGAGGAGAGCTAGGAGTCTACGAAGACATGGTGTTTCAGGGGTGACTCGTGGAAAAGAAATGTGGCTGAAGCGGCTACGTCATTTTATCTGATCGACGAAAACTCATAATTCATCAGAGTCTCGCAACGCGAAATATCGAGCTTCCATGGTTTGGGTTTGGAACAATAAATTGCCGGGAAATTTTCAAGTAGGGAGAAGCTACAAGCTCTAAATGAGGATGAGGATTGGTAGAGATGGATCTTCTAGGGGATATGGTTCCAGCCGGGTTGTCGAAACCTAGACTCTTTCTGGTGCAGCTTTGAAAAACAGGTCAAAACAGGACCATTGAGGCGTCTAGATTCTCCTGCGACGTCTCCCATTATCCCATAGGCCGGTGAGGCATGATGATGGTTCCATGCGAGTGCGTAGGAAGCCTGCTATTCCATATTGTAGACCGTAGTCCCAGATGCGGCGCTTCCTAGTCCCAGGAATCTCATATAGAGCCACCATCCGAGAGCTCCCGGGTCCATACCTCATGAAAGCGTGTCAACTATACAACACACTTGCATCTCCCTTAACATCAACATCAACATCAACATCAACATCAAAATATTCACCATCTTGTCCATCTCTGGTGATGCCGTTCCTTTATTGTCACCGCTGAATTTAAGACTTGAGTAACTTCAATCACTGCCAAGCCACAAACAGCAAGCCACTCTCCACTCGCTTTCCTCGGCCAATCTCACGTCCTCAAAACCGGTAATCCCAGCAGATCTCGCCTACGAAAGCCAGCCCATCGCTGCGCCCGTCGTCATACTGTTCAGAAGAGCGTGTCGGACGTGAAGTGGTTCCTCGACACTTTTTCACCTTCACCTCATTCTTCAATGCGATAGTATCCCTCATTAGCCCCGAGTTGGCAGAGGTTGAGTGGCAGAGTGCCCATCAGTCGACATGTTCGGGAGCAGGAGGAGAAGAGCGTCGAATCCGGTATGTGGCAATCCTTTTCCCTTTGATGTGCTGGGATGCGGAGTTGGACTGCGACAGGCGTGTTTGCGACAGCGTCAACAACATCGTCGCATTGACACGCTGGGGTTGACTGCCCAGCCTGCGACTTGACTCTAATGATGATTCCTGACATGGCTAACGTTTCCATGTGTAGCCTCTCAATGGATCTAATGTCAGTGCGAATGCTGCGACGGCAGCTGCCCAGGCCTTCTTGAAGAATCGCTCGTCGAATGCCTCATTATCGTCTGCTGCTGCTGCCGCAGCATTACGGTCTCGTCCCACGACTCCAATATCTGTGGCCGATGTACAGACGAAAAGGACTATCCGGAGGGCCGAATCAACAGCTTCCAACGGGAGTGCCGGATCTGGCCGAACAGGATCAGGACGACCACAACTCGAACGGCGGGGCAGCTCTGGCTCGATGAGTGAGAGAACATTTCGAGATCCCTCGCCAGCTCGATCATCGCAACCAGTCCCCAGCGCTGACGATGCGCCGCCGGTGCCTGCTCTTCCCAAGGCACTTCGACCAGCTATACCAGAGAAATCGCATCGTCGAACAGCCAGTCTGGAAGCACCTCCAATGCGCGTAGCCTCGCCTCCACCAAACATGGCAACAGGACGAGGATCGAGTTTAGGACCAGTTGGCGCTGCGCAACAATGCAGGAGGGTTGGCCAAAGGAATCCTAGCCTCTCTAGCGTGCAGGAGCTTGGGTTTGAGCGGCCAGCAAGTAGAGGGTCCGTTAATTTTTCTTTGCCTACAAGTTCGAGGGCGGAATCACCCCTTTCACAGAGACGGCTAACATATCATGCGCCTCAAAGGGCAAATACACCAGTAATCACATCTCCTGCTAACCAAAATCTTGTCTACGACCCCAACACAAGAAGCTTCTTACCACAGGTCGAGATCTTGGCAATCGAGCAGCGCATGCGAGATGCCGCTAACGGTCAGGTCAAGAATAAAAGGCGTGTTGCGCCGAAGCAGGCTACGGGTACTCATTTGGCTGAAGGAACCGTAGGGGGCAGACCGAGAGGAACAGCTATCGATGCCATGGAAGCCGCCAAGGACCAGAAACATGAGACTCTAGCTCCAATCTCATCTAGACCTCAGCGGATTCTCGAACAAGTGGCTTTAGAACCTGTGGCAGAGGCGCCTAAAAGAAAGAAGAAGAAGGTTGTTATTAGCGATTCGGAGAGCGACCAGGGATCATATATCCCAAACTCATCAGACACTGACAGTGATTATACGACACAACCAACCGCGTTCAACACTCGCGCAGGAGCGCTTCTCGCGAAGAAGCCGTCAATCGTGAGGGAGGATAGAGAACGGGAAGAGGAAGAAGATGATACACCAAAGAAGACCCCAGAACCACTTGGTCGGTTGGACCCAGCAGCGGTCTCAACCCGGACCATTTCCCCTTCGCCTCTCCCTTGGTCCGCTGCAGGGAGAGGGCATGGCAGAGGTCAAGCATCGGCGTCTGCTGCTTTTGCTCAAGAAAGGCAGCAGACCAGATCTGCGAGTCAACCTGCACCAGCAGCGCACGGCAACTCTTTCAGTGACAATGGATCGCCCATTGCCGCAAAAGGTAGTGTTAGAGGAGGAAGGGTACAATCTGTTAGTCCTGCGAGGACTGCACATTTTGCAGCCACTCCAGACAATCTTGTCGTGAAACACCAACCACCACCTCGATCAATATCACCTCGGAAGTCAGCGTTGAAGAATTCCACAACACCCAGAGGGGCATCACCTTCAGCCACTGACCTCAGCCACGGCAGTACACCAGAAGCCTTAGATGAACTTCCTGTACCAAGAAGAAAAGGCAACCGTGTGAGCTTCGACGAGTCGAATGTGGCGGTCGGTGAGGCTGCGCCTTCGTTAGCCACAAATTCGCCAGTCGTACAGAGCCCACAGACAAAACGACCATGGTATAGCATTGGCCGAGGAAAGAGAAAGGACACTGCTGTCATTGAAGATGATGAAGTCATGCAACCACGACCAGCCCTGCCATCGTTTGGCAGCGTGCGTGAGAAGAAGGTTCAGCGAGATATCACCCCGGAGCGACCTCTGATGCAGCCTCTGAACCTGGAGAAGTATGTTGAAAGCATCCCTTCACCGCCGCTGTTTACATCGCCGACGGGGGACGTGATCGAATATCCACTAGGCTTGTCCAATGATCATGTTGTGGGCACCATACTTTCTCAAGATGCTACTTCTAAGAACACGGCAAATATATCTAAGTCCCGGGAGCCACTGCCCCCTCAAGTCACCTCCGTTGAAGGCAATGGCTACTTGTCAGACACAGACAGTAGTAGCATCGTTAGCCGCGATTTCAAGAATTCTGACATCACCTCTCAAACGGCAACACATGGCAATATTGCAGCTGAACCTGTTCATGTAAATATTGCGCAACCAGAGTCAAAAGATCAAAATTTGCCGGAGGCCGATAGTCTGGAATATTCGGATTTCAACGATGTACCTAACATTTCCGTGACCGGAGCAACTCCGACGCTGGAAAGCACTGAGGAGAAGGGAGGGTGGCTAGACATGCCTGGAGGATGGAGACGATCGTATGCAGACCCTGCTGATACCGACGATGAAGTTGTAGATCATCTCGTTACCGACCCTAGTATAGCCGATATTGGAATTAGAGAACGAAGTCCAGAAGTGGTGCCATCAGGGTCGCCGGTAGTAGGAATAATCATAGCGGAAAACGTGCGGCGTCCAAATTCAGCAATTATCGAGGAAACTGAGGACTCTGACAATAATAGCATCTATAGCGATGCCGCCGAAGATCTCTCAGATGTCGAAGGTGATGGCTTTATGTCTTTAGATGCTGTGGTTGAAAGTCCCGTCGTTTCAAGTTCTGGAATAGGGACTGCCCTCACCACACCTCCAGATAGCCCAACTTCCAAAGCTACCAAAGAGAGGGCATATCGACAAAGCCAGCTATCCCGGCGACCAAGCGAGCCTGATGCGGCTGAAGGGTGGGATAAAGCACAAGAGTACTGGAAAGGCCTTTCATCAGATAAGAAGCGGCAGCTTGAAATCGAAGCGCAAACTGCTACCAAAAATTCCGATGTCGACGATGAAATTCAACCAACGCCAAAGCCAACGAAGAAAAAGTCGATTTTGAAATCAACATCTTCACCAGTACCAGAGATACAGCAGCCAGTAATAAACAGTCAACGGACCTACATGATTCCCCCTGGGACGAAGCATGGACAGGAGGTTGTGGCGGCACCTGCGTCATCGCGTACCGATTCTTCAAGTGGGACGAACACACATATTCGAAAGTCAATGAGAGGAGATGCTTCTTCGCGAGGTTCCTTGTCCAAGAGTCCTGAGCCGGTTTCCGAGCGGGCAATGCGAGGATCCATGCGTGGATCGAATATAGCGCCTGTAGAGCAGCGAGGGGCATTGCAGAAAAAGCTCCGTCCATTGTCTCATGGATCAGACGAAATTAAACCTGATCCTGCAGCCGTTGATGCTCTTGTAAAGAAGATGTCTGCTGCTAGATCGCCCTCTACCCCTGTGTCGAAAAAACGAGGTTCCGCACCTGTGACACCGACGCGCCGGAGGAATTCGGGAGATAGTGATAGTAGCTTCAAGCGTGCTAGAGTGTCAGCGGACATACCTGCCTTTAGGAGTTCCATGAGAGCCTCTCGGGATGAAGGGCGTCGACAATCCCCTGCCGCTTCAAGTCGCTTCAGCCTTCGGACTATGTCACCGACTGGCTCAACACACCGGCGACCATTCAGCAGCACCGGGCCTGCTCCAGTTGTGACTCCTCAGACGCACATGCGTAATTCCATGCGCAGCTCCACGGGAGCTGTGCCTACACTTCGTGGGGAGCCTTCGCGTACCAAGTCGCCTCTTCACATCCCAGGATTTGGCCGGTCAAGCTCAAAACAAGCAGCCGTCAGTCGCAAACCGGTGCCTGTAAGGACTAGCAGATTCAATGATTCTAGCGACGAAGAGGACTCGCGGCCTGCATTCCGCAGTAGATTCCATGATTCATCTGATGAGGATGAGCCTCTTCCCCCAAGCTTGAAGTCTAAATCCCTACCCAAGTCAATGCGCTCTAGCGTTCCCATTCGTGGTATACCAAAAAGTACCGGCACAGAAGATGGGGATTCTAGTGATTTGCCTGATTCGGACGACGAGAAACCGTCCCAAAAGAGGGAGATGAACTGCACTGGAAACAAACTTGTAAATCATTATGGCATATCGCAGGCAGATCAGCCACGGACAAATGAGGGCGATGCGCTAGCTTCTGGTTCTCTACGCAGATCCGGTAGTGGTAGAGGTGCCATTAGCGTAGTCAATACGAGTGGAGCTGTGACACGACCTGGTCATATTCGACGGGGCAGTATTATGAGCATTCTCCGCAGGAAGAAACCTGATCCAAACTCTAAAATCAGGAAGAGTGATTTGGAAAGCCCTGCCAGACGAGACACTCCACTCGAAAGGAGCAAATCAGATCTAGCCAACATCAAAGGATCAGACCGTCCGATGTCACCTCGTTTGCAGAAGAAGAACCCTATGTCTAGACAGAATAGTGGGCCACTACCCAATATTACTGCCTCTCCATCACAATTTATTGGGGGCGAGGATAGCCGGTCGTTCACTGCTGGCACCGCTGATAGTGTCACTGGCGCTGAAAGTATCGAAATCAAAAACAATCGACCTAGCTTGGGAACTAGGAGGCATACCGCTACGGGTTTGGGTGATATCGACGTGAACGAGGCTATTAATGGTGGAAGTAAACCAAGGAAGAAGAAAAAGTTCCAGGCCTTGAGGAAGATGCTCAGGTTGGACGATTAATAATCCCTCGCAATCCATTTCATATGTTATATAAATATATTTCCTTTTTGTGTTGCTAACAAATTATCCGGAGGATTCTTGGGCAGGTGGACACTGAGGTGGGCCGGAAAATTTTGAGGTGTTGGACAAAGGTAAGGGCTAAGGTCATTTACTTCCGTACAGGACCTTTTTCGCATGGCTCACTAGGCAATATGCCCAGCGCTGACATCATTGTCGACATGCTTTAATCGTCTCTTTTTACGTTCTTGTATACGTGTCTGTAGGGGTTGAGATTAGTTCTGGTTCAAAGCACCACGCATCTACAGAGGGTTTTTAGGATGGTCGGATGAGAGGACGATGTAAAAATGACAAGGGGTGAGAGAGGGTGGGGCGGGAAGGGTAAAAGAGGGAGGAAATAGAGCATGGAAGTACAACCATGACAGTAATAATGAAAGCACTTTGAATCATATCATGATTAGGGTCCTAGACTAGTTTGTCACTCAAATGACGCTGGTTGACCCAGAACCTGATGTCATTGGTCATCATTGGTGTAACATGACAAGGCGGTGCTTCAGCCTTGCATGACTACTGAACTCGACCTTATCTCGGATACTTCTTGTCTCGGCATCAATCACCACAACCACAACCCATTCGCAAACATGAACATGTCAGGGGAACCTTCACGCTTTATGACATTGCCTTCAGAGCTACGCACAAAGATATGGCGGCACGCACTTCCTCCTCCTCGAGTCGTAGCTATTCGCTACAACCGTCATCATCAGCAATACACCACTGATAAACCAACACCGATCCTCCTTCAAGTTTGCTCCGAGTCTCGAAACCTATTCTTATCCAGATATGAGAAGCTCATAATTTCACCTGACTACGATTCTGCGGTATATGTGAATTTCGAACGAGACACCATCTTCTTCGATAGCATGGAGTGTAGCCCGAGAGGTGATTTGGCCTTGGACCTCGCTACAAGCCCACAAAGAAATAAGATCCTACAATGCGCGATCGACGCACAACTCTGGGAAGTTCTCAGAATATTTCGTTTTGACTCCTCCAGCGAGATCAAACTCCTGCAAAATCTCAAAACAGTATCACTCGTCCTGCGTCAGGATCCCGATCGGTCCTGGCGCCATCGGACAGATGAGACAGGCGCGACATACGTCGATGCAGGTTTTGATACCCTCGGCTCAGAGATACGACATGTGCATTGGAGTGTCGAAACACTGCGCTGGGACTTGGAGCATGAAGAGATCAAGTGGTTGAATGGACAACCACCGATTGTTCAGATGTGGATCTTGTGAGGGCAGTGAGGTGGGTTTTAGGGATATACCCGAAGCCCTATGCAACCCCGAATTGGGAACCAGCTACCCCTTCCCGGCTCGGTTATCTATATACTTTATTGCGTCTTCCAAGCGAAGGGTCTAAATGTTTTGCAGATTGGCCGATTGTCTTCGACTCCACGAGACACAGCGGTGATATCGATGCTTTTCGGTCTCGATCGTTTATTCTTGCACAATCTACTCAGGAATTTAAATTCTTTTTGCCACAGCGACGTTAGGAAATCTCTTTGAGATTATTCTTTGGATGAAAAAGTACAATATTGTCTTGGGGCACTACTTGATCGAGATGCCTGAGACCGTGAGACGATGGTGTAAGCGAGGAACTTTCTCCTGCATGCTTCTTAGAGTGATCACTGCTCATTTCCAGACAAATGCTCTGTTCTGACCACAAAGAGCTTTAGAGGGGCTTCCAATATGGCCATCGTAAAGACCAAAGGGCAAGGCGGGTCTGGAGACAGGAATGGAACTGGCATGAGTTAGACTTAAAAACCTGATGTATCGTCATTCACGGTCGAGATTGACAACGGTGACAAGGGCAAGCTGAAAATGGAGAGTATAATGCCGGCGAATTGTCCATGTGGATCTGTTGGGGCAGGACAAAATATGCAATTGGGGCCCCGCATTGGGTGTGCTATGCTGTGCCTGTTGAAGAAGGGGAAGTAGATTTCAACATCCGAGGTCGTAGATTCAAGTTCAAGGATACAGCTTACCACGACAAGGTAATCATCTTTCCCGTTTCTTTCTTGCCATCTGGCTTCGATTAAATGATTCACAGAATTCGGGGTATACTGATATTGTATACGAAGCTTTGAGTCCCCTACCTACCATTATCACATCTTTCTCAAACCTCAAAATATCATGCACTAACTCCTTCCCAAGTAGGGTCACGCACGTCTCAGTCCCTACGGCATAGTATGGTACTCCATTCTCTCCCCCTCAGGCCAAGAAAGCGTCTCCGCCTACGCCGCCAAACACAACCGCATCATCACATCCTACGGCCCGCCTCATCCACCGTCGTCCATCCTCTCAACGCCCCCTACCCCATTACCGCTGCTAGTCCTGATAATGGGAACTTCAGTATTATGATGGCGCTGGGCGATGAGGGGATCATGAGGGCGAATGTTAGTATGGTTACTACGGTAATTTGTGGCAGACTAGTGTATAAGAGGTAGGCGGGGACGGTTGGGAAGAATGAAAGGAAAAAAGGACGGAGGGATGAGGCCGACAGAGAGGGTGCACAAGGAAATGACGAGCATGCAAGTAAGGTATGCCTTTGAAGGGATATGGAAGTTGGGAGGAGTTTCAGTTTGCTCAGGAGGCGGGGGGCAACTAAGGTGGAACTGGGGGATCATTTGGAATGAAGCCTAGGTAATGAGGTGAGCGCTTGCGAAAAGATAATTGGTGTTAGAGTCCACAATATCTGAAACATAAAATGTGGCGACTGAAACCCTCAGTCACTGTACTCTACTGCTTATAGTCCTGAGTCTATTCTTATCCTTGGTTGTAATTTCCATTGACAGAGAAATTCGGCTTACGAATAAAAGCCGAATGATTCAAGAATAATTTGTCTTCGACGACACCTGCTGGCTGGAGTCACATGTAATCTAGTATGATTCCCCTCATATGCCTCTTTCGTTCATTAGCAAATGCCCAAAGTTCAGTCCATTATGCTTCTAAATGAGAAATTCCTATATCTAATAGTCCAACGCCGTTTCCCAATGGTATCCTTTTTCTCAAACTTACAACAAACAATTTTAATCAACGTGTCGTGTCTCATCGAGCATCGATAATCATCTTCCATCCTTGCACTTGACATGGTAAAGCTTATGCTTGTGATCCGAGTGGCCGCCTTCTATAACGACAGCGGTTAGCTTGCCACCCTTCAGACAACCTGTATCGATTCCCATGCTGTATTTCTTCAGTTGCAGTCCGCGCTTGGAGTCGTGGCCGTAGATGACGGTTGAGCGTTCTTTCTTAGGTAGGGATTTTTGGAATTTGTTCCATGCCTGGCCACCATGATTAGCACACTCATCCAAGACAATTGAAAGAGGGGTATGTACCTTCGTCCAAACATTGCCCTCCCTCTTGCCACTCGGCACGCCATGCTTGATTGTCCGCATATTCATAACCAACACCGGATCCTGCTTCTGTAGTTTCACGCCCGGCGCCAATCCAGCATGCACAACCACCACCTCGCCCATGTCTCCCAGCTTCCCGACCCGCAGGATGACTGGACATTTCTTAAGCCACTTGATCCTCTTCTCCCCCAGTTGTTTTGCCAGCTTCCGATCCTTGTAATCCCCATGATTGAAGCTCTCCTCCTCCAGCATATCCTGCTGCTTATCCGTCGGCTCACTCGGACCAGGCACGCCCACGTCGCGATGTTCAGCCTCCAAGTCTGCATGTGCGAGGATGATGCGGTCTTCGTGGTTCCCCCTTACACATGTCGCGCTGAGTTTCATGGCTAAGTCCACGATCCCGCGGGAATCAGGCCCTTTCGAAATCATGTCGCCGGCGAGGATTAAGTGGTCATGCTTCTCGTTGAACTTGACCTTCTCTAGTAGCTCTACCAGCGAGTCCTTCATGCCATGTACGTCGCCGACAATTACTAGCCGTCCTGAACGTCGATGTTTGCCAGTCTCTGGGATATACTTTGGAGAGAGGTCCATCAGCTTTGTCATTCCTGCCAACTCGGGTTGCGCGTTCGTGCCAAAGCCGTCTAGAGCTTGCGTTTCTGCTGATGTGCTGGATGTCTCTGCAAGATCGCTGCTCGCGCTGATCCTTGGGACGAGTAGGGAATATGTTGCCCACGAGATCCCAAGCAATAGAGCCAGATACCCAATGATCCTCCTCCTCGACCAGGCATTCGGAACTTTAGGCACCATCTCCAAATTGTTCTCGGGCAAGACACCCATTCGGTTGCTGCTGGCGGTTCAACGGAGAGGAGGTCGGTTGCCTTCGCGGCTTGGATCGGTTCGAGTGATATTCAGTTGTCCTGTCGGCGCATATAACTTGATTGTATAGAAGTTCAATTCCTATGGGAAACAGCCTTACATAAGGTAAGTAGAATATTCGGGGGTGAGAGAATGTCAATGTGCTGTGTCACGAGCACAGCAAGAGATGTTTTGCGTCTTATTATTATATGCAGATTAAGATATGCGGACTGGAGAATAGTGTCCTTCTTTTCTCTCGGCCATGATGACGCAGGCCTTGGCGCTGCAGCCTTCCAAGCATTTTCAGCTGCAGGGACAGCATGCCCTTGAAAAGAGAGCACACTATTAATACTTATATCATTCTATTGTTTATCTATTTAATAGGACTCCCTATGGACCACATAGAAGATTCAAGTTAATTAAGTATACATTATCTGTATGCTAAATATACTCCCTATAGGGATTAATAAATATTAAATAACGCTATCTACGTGTTACGATTCGGTACTTAACTACCCTATAGTTAAGTAACTAGTGTGGTTTATAGGCTATATAGAGGTATATAGACTATCACTAGGTTACTAGGCTTAGAAGCTTAGCTCGTAATAATAACTATATAATAAATAATATAATTTAGTTACTATATTTAATTAAGTACGAAGCTCTTATCTAGTAGATAAAGACCCGTACTATATATCTAATATATAACCTTTATTATTACGGTCTAGTCGATAGTAACCTAGTTAATAATCGACTATTCGATAGTCGACTAGTCGACTATCCTTACGTAACCTCTTATACTATAAAATCCCTAGACCGTTTACTAGCTCGTAATTAGTCCTCTTAACTATAATAGTCTAAGGTCTCCTAGAGAAGTATTCCTCTTAAGCCTAAGGTCTTAGAACTATACGTAACTAATCTCGTGATTTATTATACTACGCTACTTTAATATTACTCTATAGAGGTAAATATTAGTTTTTAAAGCTATTCTAAGTTCTACTACTTTATATATATTCTATTAGTATTCTTAATATCTATATAACGCTAGTATATTATATAAACTAAGTCCCTGACCTCGGTATCTATAATAGCGTCCTAGGCTTCTAAAATAGCTATTCTAAGTCGTTTTAAGTTCCTATAGACCTTAAGGTCTAAGGCTTATAGAATATCCTTTATCCTATCCTAAATAGCCTTTATTAGTAATAGATCTAGCGAAAACAGAGGCTAGAATATAGGAATAACCCTCCTCTACTTTATATACTTAAGGGTATATACCGTTCTATAACCTACCCTTCTATTTTATTAGAAAATAAACCCTAGGTAAGAGTTTAAGAAGTTATAGAGATAATCCTAAACTATAGGAAAGGTATATTTATAGTAGGTTTTAGTTATAATTATCTTCTAGGCCTTCTCCTAAAATAAACCTACCTTTTTACTATACTTCCTATTTATATATATAAGGAACTATAATAGTAGGGAATTACGATTTAAGTATAAAGTTAGATTACTATAGAAACTAATCTCTACTCTTCTTCTCTAATTCTCCTACTACCCTAATATATAAAACGTATCTGTTTTACCTTCTACGTAGATAGCTAAGGACTTTAATAATTATATCTACTTCTCGAATTAGATAATATTATAATTCCTAGTTCCGCTATCTACTCTATTCGGCCGGTCCGAGACGGTAGCGACTCGGACCCTAGAGAAATAGCTCCGGGTTTTCAGGTGAAACCTAGGAGAGAAGAGAATAAAGGAAATCTAAATTAGGTTCCTAATAATATACCTCTAAAATATCTAGCTAATCTTTCTCTACTACTTATAAGCTATATAATCAGGGTAAAATAGCTCTAACGGCTTAATTCGCCTTATAACCTACTACCTCTTATAATATCCTCGTTATACCTAGCTCTTATCGCTCTATAAGATCTTATCCTATTACTCGTTAGTTTAATTTAAGTACTCTAGCGCCTAGGCTAATCTCTAAACTCTATTCTCTTTAGATAGAGGCAGCTTCTTTCTTCTTACTTCTCTAACGTATCTATTACGATACGGCCTTCTATTACCCTATAACTAAGGAGTAGAGTAGTTTATAGGCTATATAGAAGTATATAGACTATTATATAGCGATTTAGGTTCTTAGCTAAGAACGGGAGTCGTAAGTTTAGTGTGAAAGAAGTAAAGTTATAAGTTACAGGTCTTTTACTCGGAGGTAAGGTCGTTACTAGTAATTAATAAGTGTGAATTACTATAGGTAGTTAAGCACGAAGCTTAAAGCAAGTAGGCCTAAGCCTAGACTATATAGTAGCTAACTAAATAAGAGTAGATAAATAGCCACGCTATCTGTCGTGTTATACTAAGGAACGACGAGTAGCTTAGCTATCCGTCGTTCCTCACGTGACAAGTGGAGTCACGTGCCCACGTGACTTTCTTCACTGGCCAACCAACAGTCGGCCCGCCCCGCATGCTTATTCGGATATACGGGGCTCCCAGGGATATTCCCTTCTCGTCACAACCAATAGCAGGTCGTGACATATTACTAGGTTACTAGGCTTAGAAGTCTAGCTCGTAATAATAACTATATAATAAATAATATAATCTAGTTACTATATTTAATTAAGCACGAAGCTCCTATCTAATAGGTAAAGACCTAGACTATATAGTACTATTACCTATACTT
>LLCE01000230.1:0-30842 GCA_001414415.1 Hymenoscyphus repandus | reverse complement strand
GACGGGCCAGGGACGGTTACGGATCTTAATTACGGTTAGAGCCGCGAGACGAACGGGAGCTTCTAGAATTACTTATAATTATAATAATTAATAGATAAGTAAGTATAAGATAATAAACAGATAATTATTATTATTATTATAGGAGCGTGAGAGAAGAATATAAAAAGTAGGAGAAAAGAGGAGTATTTATACCCGTAGGCTATAATAAAGGCGGTAATAAAGGCGGTGACGGTAATATCGCGAACCGCTATTAACCTAACTACGGTAACGTAGCGGTAACCTTAACTATAACGTTATTTATTATAGTTACTTATTATAAAGACGTTAGCTATTACTACTATACGGTACTATTCTAATAAGGTTCGGTACTATATCGGATACTACGTCTAGGAAAGAAGAAACGAGGGGAAAGATATCCCTAAATATATAATTATTTACTATTATATATAAGACGATAGAGCTAATAGAATTACTTAATACTACGGCTTAGATAGAGACTATACCCGTACTATATAGTTACCGTCTATAGAGACGGGAAGTATATATAGTAACGATAAAGTTTACTCTTAGTTTACTACTCTATAATAACTTAACTATAGTTAGTAGAGACGCTACGACGACACGTAGCTACTATATAGAGGAGATATAAAGAGAACGACCTTATCTATAAATTATCGGTAGGAGGGCCTAAGAAGTATATATCTTAATACCCGAAGCTCTATAGTAGAACGTATAAATACGAAGGTTATAAATTAAGCGAGCGGTCTGTTTCGAAGGCTATTTAAAAGCTAACTATAGCTTACCCGATTAACTCTTAGGGATAAGAGTCCTAGGAGGGGGTATTATATCAGGAACCTGATTTAGATTTCCTCTATTCTCTTCTCTCCTAGGTTTTACCTAAAAACCCGGAGCTATTCTCTATAGTCCGAGTCGCCTCCGTCTCGGACCGGCCGAATAGAGTAGGTAGCGGAACTAGGAATTATAATATTATCCGATTTAAGAAGTAGAGATAATCGTTAAGGTCCTTAGCTATCTATATAGAAGGTAAAACGGATACGTTTCGTATATTAGGGTAGTAGGAGAATTAGAGAAGAAGGTTAGAGATTAGTTTCTATAGTAATCTAACCTTACACTTAAATCGTAATTCCCTACTATTACAGTTCCTTATAATAACGCTATATTAATATAGACGTAGTCCGTGCGTACTAGCCGTACTAGCCCTACTAGACGGCTTATATAGTTTATAAGGCTTACGCCTAGTATAATTAGAATAAGTATATAGTCTAGGTCTTTACCTATTAAATAGGAGCTTCGTACTTAATTAAATATAGTAACTGAATTATATTATTTATCTTATAGTTATTATTACGAGTAAGACTTCTAAGCCTTATAAACTAGTAATAGATCGTATACTTCTATATAGCCTATAAATATATAACTAGTCTCTTAGCTATATAGTATAGATAAAGGTCGAATCGTAATATTAATACTCGTCCGACTTAGACTAATATACGTCTAGTACTTATATACTATAACTGTTATAATCACGAGATGAATCACGTGCAGTTCCAAGACCATAGGCTCAAGAGATGATTATCTCCAGGAGACCTTGGGCTGATATAAGGGAATGGACCAATTACGAGCTAGTAAGCGATCCAGGGATTTCATAGTATTTAGTAGGTCATGTGACTAGGGGTCGACTGGGTCGACAGGCGACTGAGTCGACTGGAACGAAAAGGTCGACTAGCTACCCACGCGTTCTACTCAGTATATAGTATAGGCCTTCACCCACTAGATAGGAGTTTCGTGCTTAATTAAACATAGCAACTGAATCTTATTGTTATATCATACAGTTGTTGTTACGAGCAAGACTTCCAAGCCTTGCATCCCAGTGATAGTCCGCATACCTCCACACAGCCTACAAACACACAACTTGCTACTTAGCTACAGGGTAGTTAAGTGCCGAATCGTGACAATAACTTAGTAGCCTAAGTTATATACTAGATCTATTTCGTGTAAATAAAGAATAAAAGACGCTAAAGTTAAGAATTAAGGTAAGGAAACTAAGTTACCGTCCGATCTTACTAAACCCTATTTATAAGATAACCTTTTATAAGCGAAGTCCGTGCTTACCGGGGGGGGGGACAGATTATATATAGGCCCGTGAACTCCTTTTATCCTCTAAAAGGCGCCCGGTATAAGAGGTAGGATTGCGTATTCCCTGGGCTCGATTGTTACCAGGGCAAAGATAGCACTACAGCATCATCAGAACTCAAAAGCGTTGAAAATCACTGAAATCTTTCACCTTAGGATCATATTCTCGCTCATCGTTATCAGTTGCCACAACTTCTTTTTGACCTCTACGAAGAGCTTTCTTAGCTGTATATTCCTGGTGCAGATTGCAAAATGCGTCTTGAACTTACTGTCGGGGTCGCTTAAGTTTATGCGGAGAAGCAACCAGAACCCAAGAGCCATTCAAAGGATTGAACCTCCTGTGGGAAGTGTCGTTCGGTTTATTTGAGGACATTTCTAATAGACTGCAAACTCGAATTTATAGAAACAGGTAGGTAATTTCGCTCTGAATATAAGGTTGAAGTAATGATTCTGTGACAAGAAAACAATTATTTCTAAATCATGTGAAAAGTTTGGTTATTTTACTAACTATTTGAACTCGCTTTTGTTCTAAAAGTACGATTGAAAGTATTACTCTCTTAAAAAGAAATTATGTTATTAATCTTTAGGTCGATCATTGATAACAGTAAATCCATACGAAATGAAAAATAATCTTTCTAGGAATCAAAGTAAGCCAAGCTTATGAAATTTCATAAAAAGATAAGGAAGCAAGGTCAGCTAGACACCCTGTAGACTGTGATACATGCCGTGGCAGGCTTTCCGAGTTGTCTGTGAATGTTGGGAAATATGAAATCTGCATGACTTGATTTGCTTTCTGGAGATTTAAGCAAGCATGATGATCATATGTCGTCAGCAGATATTTATCACCCTGTCAGCAGATGTTGGTCGTTTTGGCCGTGTTGGTCGTGTTGATTGGTGATAGATCCTCCAAGGCTCACCGCGTCGCGTTTTCGTGCAGGTTTGTTACGACGGTGCTCGCCAATGACAGCCAGAGTATACCTAGTAAAACACAGAAGAACCTATAGTATTTCATTCCGGGCTCTACTTCCTCCTCTGTCCTCTTCACTTGATCTTTGGGTCAATTTGAAAGAAGATCAACCATTTCCGACGTGACGTACTAAAACGAAATTAATGCAATGGCCTCCTCATCCAGTCCCAGCACTTACTTCCCGATCCTCAACCCCAGTGGTCAGTCAGATACCCATCAGACATCCACAGGCGTAGCCAGTCAAGTGGTCCGAGCAGACAGATTTCCGATTCTGAAAGCCAGCAGAGACTTGCAAACAGAGCCTGCAACGTTTTTTCAAGCAGCTTGGAGTCTCCTCCTCTGGAATTATGTAGGCTTCGAACATGTCAGTTTCGGCTATAGCTCGAAAATTACGGACAGCACTCGACAGTGTGTCCTTGATATTCAGACCACCACCACCGTTCTAGATATGGTGCAGCAGATTCGAATGTCAAATGTCACCTTCACCTCACCAGGAGAAAACGAATTGGGAATGCGAACTTCTGGGGACCACAGTTTAAGCACAATGCTCTATGTCGGGGCCCAGGAACATCGAGCCGCGTTTTTAGATGCGACATTCAAGCATGAAGAAAAGGTAAGTGATACTCAAGCCATTTGGTTATCTTCCTGACCGCGGATACAGATTTGCATTGTGTGCTGTGTTATTAGTACCGAAGACAGCATCGAATTTTCTGTTCAGTCTAGAATCTCACTTCTCTCTGTTCAACAAACCGACAACCTAGTCAATACTTTGGTTAAAATTGTTGAAGTCATGTCAACTAATGCCTCGATGCCCTACTCAGTACACGAGCTTGACATACTCAGTTGTTCCGATAGAAGTCAAATTTGGAATTGGAACGCCGATATCCCATTACAAGTCAATGCGTGTATTCATCAACTATTTAAGAAGCAATGCTCCTCGACACCCGAGGCACAAGCAGTCTGTTCATGGGATGGGAATCTCACATATACTGAGTTAGACGAGATGGCATCAAAAATCGCCGATGAATTGTCTACCCTTGGCGTTAGAGCCGGTACCAAGGTTCCCATATGTTTCCATAAGTCAAAGTGGGCTGTTGTCACAATGCTCGCGGTTTTGAAAGCAGGGGGCGCTTTTGTGTCAATGGACCCGTCACACCCGGAATCTCGTTTACGAAATATTTTACAGGAGTGCGCTGCTAAAATTGTCATCGTCGGACAGTCTACAGCGGACGTCAAGTTGGTCGCAAACAATGAACATCTGAAGGTGGTGGTAGTCGACCAGTACTTACTTGGCACACTTGTGGAAACGGTTGAAGAAGCATCAGTATTAACTTCACCGGGAGACGCCGCGTTTGTTCTGTTTACATCTGGCTCAACTGGGACACCGAAAGGGATAGTTGTTTCTCATAGCGCATTTTGTTCCAATGCAAGCATGCATATACCAGAATTCAAGCTGCAGCGCACATCGCGAGTCCTCCAGTTCGCTCATTATACTTATGATGTTAGTGTTGGAGAGACTTTCAGCACTCTTCTAGCTGGGGGTTGCATATGTATACCCTCCGAAGATGATCGAGTTAATCGACTGCCCTCTATTGTCCGGTCTCTTGATGCTAATTGGGCATTTTTCACTCCCACGGTGGCTGCTTTATTCGATCAGGACGAAATTGACGCCACATCAATAAAGACACTTGTTCTTGGAGGAGAAATGCTCACCAAAGACATTCTTAATCGGTGGACTAATAAAGTACATCTTATAAATGTTTATGGGCCAGCAGAATGCAGTATTTACTGTGCATCTAATTCAGGTATGAAACCAAAGGATATTCCATCAAATATAGGAACCGCCTTAGGCAGCCGAATCTGGATTGCAAAGAGTAATAATCACAACTTGCTTGCACCAATCGGTTGCATTGGGGAAATACTGGTGGAAGGCCCAATTTTGGCGGATGGTTATCTCAACGATGGTCAAAAAACTGCCGCTGCATTCATCGATTCCCCTCCGTGGCATAAAGCACCGAGACAATATCAGCGTCTTTACAAAACTGGAGACATTGGTCGCTACATTATGGATGGCTCTTTACAAATAGTGGGGAGAAAGGATACTCAGATCAAGCTACGGGGACAACGAATCGAACTGTCGGACATTGAATACAATCTATCCCAGCTACTTCCTCAGAGCGGGTGGCAGGTCGTGGTTGAATTGATCAAACCTGCTGGTCACCCAATACTGGCTGCATTCGTGAGTAATGGCTCAACGACTGATGTTGCGGACTACAAGAAAGCACTTATTATAAGCGGAAGCGAGGAGATCACTGCGCTGAAAAAAGCAAGCCTTGAAAAAATGCTACCTCGACACATGATACCCACGGTGTTTGTACACTTATCAAAGATGCCTATGACTAGTGGAGGCAAGACAAACAGGGGAAGTTTATGCCAGTTAGGGTTATCACTATCTCCTATTGAACTGGCGGCACTTTCAAGAGAAATGCAAGTTCGAACTGGCGGTCGTACCCCTTCACTAGGAAATGAATCGATCGTCTCGGATCTTTGGGCAATGTCTCTTAATATACCAATAGATTTGATCAGTGCTGAGGATAATTTTTTTACGGCGGGAGGCGATTCAATGTTTGCAATGAAGCTTGCATCGGCTTCAAGGTCCCTTGGGTTTATTCTCACAGTTTCAGATATTTTTTCACATCCAATTCTGGCTGACATGGCACTTTGTTTAACAGAAGGATATTTAAGCGATGAGTCTGGCGAAGTTCCACCTTTCGAGCTGCTTCGAGAGACATCGAACTTATCTTTCGATACCCGGGCTGACGCCGCTCAAATATGTAAAGTAGATAAAGATGGCATCGAGGATATTTATCGGTGTACTTCTCTCCAAGAAGGTCTCCTGTCACTTTCTCAAATTGAGAGTCGTGCGTATATAGGGCAGCATATCTTCGAGATACCCGAAGGAATTAGCATTCCTCGCTTTCAAGAATCATGGGACTACACTGTCCGAGATCATCCTATTCTGAGGACTAGATTTGTTCGAGTCGTCGCATTCTCTTCACTTCTCCAAGTCGTACTTAAGGACTGTAAGATCGAATGGATTGATCAATCAAGTGAGACTGAGGATTATCTCCGGCGAGATAGCCAGCAGTCTTTCCGTCTTGGAGATGCTATGATTCGGCTTGCTATTCTCAAACGACCAAATGAGAGCAACTACAGAACATTTGTTCTTACTGCTCACCATGCCACATATGATGGTTGGTCATTATCCGTCTTGTTTCGCAGTGTTGACATGTTTTATCGATCTTCAGGCTCAATCCGGAGTCTCCCATACCGGAATTTTATCAACTCAATCTCTAAACAACCTATGGATTCAGAATACTGGAAGTCTCAGCTACAAGACGCACAGACTGCTTCTTTTCCACGTCTTCCCTATCCTTCATACCGTCCATTGACGCGAAGCTCCACCATTGCGCGCGTCAGAATACCACGAGGTGTGCACTTCCCTGTAACTATTCCAACGATAGTGAGGGCCGCGTGGGCGTTGACAATGGCCATTTATTCGGGTTCTGAGGATGTCATTATCGGAGTGACTATTTCAGGGAGAAATTCCGGGTATCCTGGCATCGAAAACATTTCTGGTCCAACATTCGTCACGCTACCTGTACGTCTCCGCCCAAGCCGTGGAAAACCTGCGAAAAGCTTTCTTTCCGAGGTACAAATGCAATCAGCCGAGATGATCTCACGAGAAAACTCTAGTTTGTCAAACATATCTAGACTATCACGAAATATTCGGCAGGCATGCGAATTCCAAAATTTACTAGTCATACAACCACAAACATCAATATCAACCCAGAGGAATGAGTCTAGCACAATACTCTGTGGCCTCGAAAAACTGGACTCAAAGATTTGCTATACGTATGGCATCGTAATAGAATGTAGCTTGATTTCTAATGGATTGACAGTTAATGCAATGTTTGATAAAGCTGTGCTCGATCCTGGCTTGGCTGAACAGGTTGTGTCTAAGTTTAAGGATATCGTTGAGCAAATGTGCTCTGGTGATCTGAACCGGCCACTAAAGATGTTTAACTCAGCATCAACTCATGACCTAAGTACCATTATTAGGTGGAATAAAGTGGTCCCGGCGCTAAACACAATGTTTATACACAAGTTGATTAGCAAATATGCCAAAGAAAATCCTGAAGCTCGAGCAGTCTCCGCTTGGGATGGCGATCTATCTTTCCAACAGCTTGATGAACTTTCTTCAACCTTAGCAGCTAAGCTCATCAGTCTAGGAGTCACACCTGAGACTGTTGTCTCTATGTGTTTCGAAAAATCTAAGTACGCAATCGCTTCACTCCTGGCAATTCTAAAAGCTGGAGGTGTCTACAATCCAATCGATCCGACGCATCCAAAAAGTCGCCTTCAAGCTATTCGTCAACAGACTATGGCTCTTGTTTGCCTCACATCTGCGCAGTCACTTAAATCCTGCCAATCAATTTATGAAACTTGCATTGTCGTCGATGACTCCCTGCTGCAGACCGATGAGAAGCTTTCTTCACTGGCCTGGCGCAGTGTTCACATCACCTCTGAAAATGCAGCTTATATATTATTCACTTCAGGCAGCTCTGGCAAGCCCAAAGGTGTTGTAGTAGAACATAAAGCACTGATACTGAGTGCCACTATGCATGGGAAGGTGCTTGGAATCACTCACCGAACGCGGTCTATACAGTTCTCATCCTTTACCTTTGATATCTCATTGACGGACATTCTGACTACACTACTGTATGGGGGTTGTGTCTGTATTCCTTCGGAGTTTGATCGCATGAACGACCTTCATGGAGCGATCACAAAGTTGCAGGCAAATTGGGCTCTTCTGACGCCGTCCTTGGCGAGTACGATCGTTCCCGAAAATATTCCAACTATTAAGACGCTGGTGTTGGCTGGGGAGCCGATGAATAGCAGTCATGTACAAATCTGGGCGAAGAAGGTTAAGCTCATCAATGGGTATGGCCCCACCGAATGTACCATTTTCAGTGTGATTAACAACGGCGGGATGACTGGGGTTGAGCCTACAAATATTGGAACGGCAGTCGGAGCAGTGAGCTGGATTGTCAATCCAATTGATTACAACGAACTTGCTCCTATTGGTGCCGTGGGTGAGCTGCTTTTGAGTGGACACATATTGGCTCGTGGTTATCTGAATGATCCCGAAAAAACAGCCGCAGCATTTGTCGTTGAACCTGCGTGGTCCAAATTGATACCTCCTGGCCATGGAGGCAGAATCTATCGCACTGGAGACTTGGTTCACTATAGCTCAAATGGATCGATCACCTACATTGGTCGAAAGGACACTCAAGTGAAGTTTAATGGCCAGAGAATGGAGCTTGGAGATGTTGAACACCACATGAGACAAATACTCCGCACAAGACGAGATTTTGTTAACGCTGCCGCTGAAATCGTCATTCCAAAAGGTACTAACGGTAAATCCTTCATTGGAGCATTTGTTTGTTTTAAGAATACTGTTGACATCAGAGATGAAGTGAGCAAAAAATCCTTGGACATTCTTACCGCCATCTTTAACGAAACACGCGCCAAAATGTTGCAGGCACTTCCGCAATATATGGTTCCCTCCCAATTCATTCCTCTTAAATATCTACCTCTTACGACCTCGGGGAAACTAAATCGGCAGATGTTGCGGTCTATTGTATCCGACCTTACCCTAAAAACACTTTCTCGGTTTACAATTGGCGAAAATCCTTATCAAGATCCCCAAACCTCTATGGAGCATAAGCTACAATACCTCTGGTCACGCGCATTAGAAACGGAAAAAGATTCCATTGGGAGGCACGACAATTTCTTTGCGCTTGGTGGGGATTCTCTTACAGCATTGAGGCTTGTGTCGATTGCTCAAGCCGAAAATATCCCCCTCGCCGTGTCAGACGTCTTTAATTATTCCCTGCTTAGCAGCATGAGTAAACGTATGAGCGAATTCGGCGAAGAACAAACCAACGAGGTCCAGCAACCACCACCAAACCTTGAGAAAATTGTAGATGATTCGGTGTGGCAGGGTGTCAGCACACAACTCTCAATGCCCATTTCCCAGATTGAGAATATCCTCCAAGCCACCGATTATCAAGGGTGGTCAACTCTCACCAGCCTTCTTAAAACTAGAGGAAACACTAATTATTACATTTTTGATTTCTCTGGCCCCTTAGATCTAGTTCGCTTAGAGGCTGCATGTCTCCGAATAACACGCCATCACGACCTTTTACGTACCGCTTTCACCGCATGGAAAAAACAAGTGCTTCAAGTTGTGCTCAAATCTCCTAAAATATCTTTCGAATACATCGAAGGTTCAAAGGGGGCCGTAGATATTGCCAAGGGGTTGATGTTTCTAGACCTGCAAAAGCCCGTTGTGTTAGGTGACTTGGCCACATGGTATAAACTTGTCCAGCAAGACGAGAATCATAATGCACTTCTTATGAAGCTTTCGCACGCTCAGTATGATGCATTATCGCTAGATCGGATTCGAGAAAACCTTTGTGCTGCGTATAGTGGCGAATCGCTACAAGCTGGACCGAGTTTCGCCAATTTCATCCACTATGCCAACACAGCGAACGACGAAGATTTTTGGCGCAAGTACCTCAAAGATTCTAAGATGCCAGAAATCATCAATCATACAAGTCCCGCTTATCGCAATGTCTTTAACTGTACAGTAAAGAGACTTATTCCTCCTGTTTCTCTTAGCCAATACGGGGTCACTAACTCAAATCTTGTCAAAGCCGCATGGGCCTACACTCTAGCGAGACTGACCCGGATACCGGATGTGGTATTTGGTGTTCTAGTCTCCGGGAGAAATGTCCCTATTCAGGATGTATCGAAAATTGCAGGGCCAACCATCAATTATGCTCCATGGCGTGTGAAGATGAAAGACGGTTACACACCAATGGATATCTGTCGAAGTGTGCAGGAACAACAAGTTACAACCATGCCTTACGAATCAACGTACTATAGGCGCATTATTGAAGAATATACTACCTGGCCAAGATGGACTCGATTCACGTCCATTGTTCACCATATGTCTATATTCGACATTTCCGAGATGCAGCTTGAGCAAACACCGTGTAAGATTCTCACATACGATCCTGGATGTGATCGCACAGATCTCTGGGTACGCTCTAAGCATGCGGATAGGATGCTCGACATTATCATTCACTCGTGTCATGAGGCCGTTCCTCGAGATTTCACACAGCAGCTACTTGATCATTTATGCAATTCTATCTTGTTATTCTATGAAAAGCCAGATGAGCCACTACCACACCCTTCAACCTGGGACAAATGCTCTCTGCCTAAAACACCATTGAAAACATTACCTGAGCCACAGAATTTCGATTATGTGACATTTGAAAGCTCAAGATTTAAAGAGCTAATTAAGAGTGCATGGGAGGAAGTACTTCAAGCTAAGGAATGTTTGAAAAGCGGCGTTGTTATCTCTAGCGATACACCGTTCTTTGATGTCTGGGGTGACATGCTTGCAGCGCAGCAATTTGCAGAATTTTATAGCGTTAAAATGGATGCCGAGATAATGTTAGAAGATGTAATGGATTATCCTACAATGAAAGGCCAGGTTCTTTTATTAGAGAAGAAGTCGAAGTAAACTTTGTCAATAGGGAGCTTTGCCTTGAATGTCATTTATTGTCTCTTCACATGAATTTCTACAAAATAAGAAAGAGCTGGGAATGGTCCCGGTTCCATGATTTTTCTTGTTCCCATTCTGCATGGGTCTGGTTGTTCTTGAAACTTCTCTCATTATTCATAAGAGCTGTAGTAGCTTAACAGTTATCAATACTGAAGGTAAACACATGTTCCTGTCTTTTTCAACTCTTTCTTGAGAGAAACCTCTCGACAAATTTTCATTATTATATGTAGCTATTCATTATTCCTGCCCTTAAAATACCCTTGATCAATAACCCTTGTGAAGTTATGACTTGTGAAGGTGTGAGATAAATCGCATAATGATTTAATTTAGGTCTGAATATTCTTCTCTATTTATTTAATCAAGAGAAATTCTGCGAAAAGAAATTATTTTTAAAGATTAAGATCGAGCTTAAAATTTGAACATTTTAAGCTCCTAATACCTCCCGTATCAGGATAAAGCTCCAGCGGCTTCAGCCCTAGATCTAGATATTAAAACTTTGGTTTCGTTGATTTTGATTAAGGTATTATCGCGTGTACTCCAGAGGGTGGTACGGGCGTCCATAGGGACGCTCGTATTGTAATGTAGTAAGCGAAGTAATAGCTTGAAAAGACGCTTGATTTCTATAAGGAGCGCCCCTGGGGGCAGGTAATATACAGAGTCTTCCGATGACTAAGCAGTCCCTGGTGCATGCTTACGTCAGAATACATCAGAACACCAAATAACGTGACAGGTATATTATTTAAATTTTGTTTCTGTGTCACTTTCATAACAGTCTCTATCTACACTTAAGGTTTCCTCACAGTATCTAGAGCATCTTTCAGTTCTAAGTCGTCTTCAAATAATTCTAACTTCACACCGAATTCATAAAGCTTAGAGATGTCGTCGACCATTTCCTTCGCCTTTGGCCAAATAACCACCTTTCCCCCTTCTTCTCTTTCTTTAGATGGCATGGCACGGCGGGGCTGACTGGTAGAGACATTAGGTACTCGTTTTTTCTGTAAAATATTAAGTATTGACAACACTATATATACAGACATGGTGTTTTTGCTTACTTTTTCTATTAAAGTGGGAGTTCGAGTTAATAGCCTGCTGCCATGTTTATTCAAACCACTATCACAGATAGCTATAGAATCGGTATAGAACTTCTGCCTGCGGACTGATTTCTTAATGTGTGGGGTCGAAAGAGAGACAACCGTAAGTGGCTGCAGGCGGCTGCTGTTTTGGCGATGGTTGTTTCCAGCAGTTCGACTAACAGGCTGAGTGTACTCCAAGAGTGGTCTTTCTGCCGACTTGGGACAGCAATGTTGTGGTTCGCTTAGAAACATGACGGAGTTGAAATCTGGCGAGAAAATTTCGTCAAGATCAAGAGAAAGATCAAGGTCTGAGAAGTTGTCATGGTCAGGGTGTGGTATGAGCAGGGGACGATAAGATTCTAGGGGTGGGCTCAGCACTCTGAAGTGTCCTGGTTCGCTGCTTTCCCGTGCTGAGCTCGACTCTGCTAATGGTAATTAAATAATCGAGTTCGACCACGCTGTCGGATTCAACGTTAGAGTTCCATTGATACTAGAGTAGTGCCTATTATTGAGTAATTATATCAGAATCGAGATTGCCACAAATAGTTAATGATTAGAGTCAGCTAAACACGTACAGGGACCCTTGTGGGGTTTAAGAAGAACCTGTTCCATTCCACTCCTGAGATGTAGTATTGCTTGGTGGCCCACTTAAAGTGTCTTCGTAATCCTGTCCCTGAACAAATCTAGCCTGGCAGCGGTACCTTTTTTGTTTCGTTCTCCTATTAGTCCTATATTTTAGATCACTGAATCTTCAGCTAGGTGGGAGAAAATCCACTCTGGCCAACATATAAACTTACGAAATCTACGCTATGATTCTCTATTTTAGCGCCGTCGACGCAGTTTCGCATCATCGATCTTTTACTAGGAGAATCGGTGCCGAAACGAGTATAGAAATTGTGTTGCGACAAGTCGCGGACGAAAGCTCGAAATTGTACATCCTCAATTTGGTGAGGCAGCGGACAACCTTATAGGGCCTCGCGAAGGATGGCGTTAGTCTCCAAGCTGGTATTCACAACACTATCATCAATTAAGCGTCACATGTCTGTATCTGAATGAGGCATTACTAGCCGATAGACAACCAACAACGGACGATGTATCAATTATTAGAGCTACAACAACAACAACAACGAGACAATGATATACCTTCCTAGGTCACGTACCAATCACAGCAAGCATCCCTTTCGTTACTCGTATGTTGAGTCTGGGCAATGGTCGAGAGCGCGTGTCTCTCCTGAATGGCGGGTATCTTGTGAGTCACAACATGTGACTGTTAAATCATTGGCCTGGATCTTCTCTGTCATTCCTGTTAATAGGTACGGTGATATCTAATACATAGAGGTCGGATGTGACCGACAAGCCACTGCTTGGCGCCAGAAGGAGTTACTCGAAATTGTGTATGTAACTGGACGTTTAGCCCTCTGGAGAGGGCAAGGAAGAACTCAAGGAATTCAAGACTTTTTACTCCTGCTCTTGTGACTCTATTTGTGATATTCAGAGGTGCCGTATTCCAATAATTCCCACTGTCTTCATACTCGGCCTCTAGATAGGCCTGTGCCTTTGCGACCGGTGTTGGATCACACCCTTTTAGACTAGTGTAGGTGTGCAGCGCTTGACACTCGGCATGAGAGTGGATAAGGGCAAGGCTGAATTCCTACAACAATGAGAATTGCCTCGTGGATAGGCTGACAACTTGGCACACGAGAGGGGAAGGCTGGGTGGGGAAGAATAATAGGAAAATGGTTAATTTTACGAGCGTGCAGATTCACCTTGTCCCATGGTCCCAGCAGTAATAAAATGGCAATTGTGAACGGCAGATGGGTGCACGGGGCAGGACATGAAATGGCTATATAAATTGCTGTACTTTATTTAAGGACCAGCCTTCTAAGAAATCAGCATTTTTATTATCCATCAACTGTTCTCCTTTCATCAACTAATCATTCTTTTACTATGGCTGCTGTTAATTTAGATAACGTCCAGTTTTGGCAACCCCCTTTGGAGTTAAATCGCGCAACCAAATCCCAAGACCAAACAAGCTCAATAATAAATCGCTATGGCCAGTCCAACTCTACTATACATTCGTCTCGAGGCCATCAGCCTAAAGTTAATGGGATTGGCAATCGAGGTAAGAAAGACTTTGAGAACTTGAGAAAGAGCCTGACTAATTTGTTATAAAATTGCAGGCTACACTCAAGACTGTACCACTCCGAGAGCGAGGTAGAAGGCGATTCGGATAATGAATTCCCATCTGTCAAAGATATTTTATATCCACATTCCAGCCACCAGACTTTAATAAGAACATACACTCAAGGTACACGAGGTAAGTAAGACCCTATTGTAGTAGTAAGTAGTCCTAACGATATGCAGACAAACCGATTACACTGGGCGATAACAAGGCTCGACCTTGATTCAGATACTGCCTCAAATTCTAGCTCTGCCTCGCTTGAAATTAGGGCTGATGCTGTCCTCGAGTCAAACAAACCAGCTGATCCAGCCAGTCACGAAGCATGGAAGGAAATTGACAATAATCAACTTCCACTCTTTCCGTTAGAGCGGGACGATTTGGCTCTTACAGGACCTCGACCTTACTCTCTCTCTCCAGCTGGGCTATCCTACCCCAACATGCAAAACAGATCAGAGGATCCCACGCCCTGCCTGCGGCCTACGGTTGTAGGCGCATATGACGGGAGAAATGAGCTAGCACTTTTGGACAGTAGTGGTGTAGGAGGGAGTATGGACAGCTCCTCGGCCCTTGGAAGTAAAGTGCTACAAGCCTTTGAAGAATAAGACCGGTTTTGGTCGCCTCCACCGGGTCCTCGCCGTCGCTCTTCTGAACGATTACAGAACCAGAACGATGGTTATTTCCAGGCTGAATCTAATTCAACTAGAATCAAAGGGCCAGAAGATGCTCCTCAGGTCGAGGCTCTAAGTGAAGGCGGAAGGGAAGATTTAGCAAGGCAACCAGAAGCTGGTGGAGAATTGGAGGAGCAGCAGTACGAGGTTGAGGAAGACGTCCTGGGAGCGATGGAAGGGATAGATATGCCACGAGAGGAGCAGTAAGACAACGACCTAGACGATATGCAGTCTAAGCCCACACGCCAGTGTTTACCAATGCATGTGGTTGATGAGCAACTCTCTACGTCACTTTACCCGAGCCCCTCTGCTGTAGCGAAGTCAGAGACAGCTGCAGATTACTATAAGTGGCCCCTCCACGGCTCTCTCGGACGCATCAGGATTGGAAGCGACATAACTTTTAATCTTCGATTCCATCTGGTCAATAGCTCAGAGCCACTTGACATATCAGGCCCCTTCAGAGCGATAGGCAGCAGCTTAGGTAACGGATTATCAGATAGCGCTCATTCTAAGACGCACCAAGTTACATCGCGGCCGCAGAAAAGCGCGCCCTAAGAAGTCCGACACTCTCTTTCATTTTCTCAAGGATGTCCCGCCGACTTTGAAGAACCTTAACCAGCATCTCCAGTCATAGATTCCGGTTATGAATAGGAAATCCGCAAAATCACTAGCCAGAAAATGGTTGGCCGTGAAAGGCACTTTCGGGTGGAATGGAAGGAGACGTGGATGCCGGAATCGGAACTGGCTAGAGTAAAGACACTGGTGGATGCCTTCATAGCTGAAGCTGGGACCGGGACCGGAGCTACGAAGCGGCCTCAGAAACGGGGCCGGCTGGCTACTGGACTACCTGGTTCTCAGGATATAGAGCTAAAGAAGCGACGTGGCCGATATCGACAGCAGGCATGAAGTAGTAAGGACGTCTAGGCGGCGTTAAAAGCTCTAGTAGATTCACTAAGAACTTACAAAAGAACTATCTAGCCACATTATAATTAACCTTTGTATATTTCCTAATATTAAACCTGCTTGTTTTTTCTTCTTTTTGCGTCCCCTGATTTTTCCTGCTCAGATTCTTTCTACTAAGGGCTAGCTTTCTTATTTTAAGATTTATATATAAATTAGAGAATATCTGGGTGGACTGGATATGCATGCCTTAGTACTCACGATCACCGCCGGAGAAAAGATATTTCTATCATGGCTTGCGGACCATATCGTGCATCATCCGCAACACTGGCTTCATATACTCTTACAGGCTGCTAAACAAGACAAGCAATACCTCAGAGAATGAGCAACGAGCAATCACTGGTATGCTCCTAGTATGTGATAGCAGCGCTTGAGCTAACAGACTAGCTAATCAATCACTTCACAAAAGCCGGCCAACCAAAGGCCAGATGGAAGGGTGGAATTATTTTCTTTTGTGTATCTTTGGAGAGAATGAATTCGGAACAAGCTCGCACTTTAGACATACAAGGCTTTCGGCGTGGACATATGAAAATTGTACTATCTGTGAACAGGGTGACCACAATGTCTTCCGTGTTCCCCAAAAGGGGGGCGGAGAAAAGTAGCGTGATAGCCGGGCTGCAGGGGTGGCGTGCCCGGTCGGGGAAGTTAATATTCGCCTGTTTGGTTGTTCTTGTTGAGAAGTGAAACATGATGGGTTAGTCCAAATGTGGACTAGCTTATGCTATCAGGGGACTCCTGAAGACCACCACCTCAGCTACCTACTAGCCTCCACCTTCTGCCAATACTTGCCTAGAAACTCTTCGTATTCACATATCATTGTGAGCTACCTTCCTTAGGACATGAAACTAATATTCTTTCTTGACCATTATTCTTGGTCCTCAGGCAATAGCCCCGACGATGACAAACTTATCAAGATCACTGTTCGTTGTTTTGGCGCTCGTTTCGAGATTCAATACCAGCCATATAACCTAACTGCGTCATCGTACCTATTAGCACAACACGATAATTCACTTAGTATCTTGAGGGCCGGCGATCAAGGAAGCAACTTGGATGCAGAAAACGCTATCAAGGAGAGCCAGCATCTTCAAACTCCATTCGAGGCGCTGATGACTCAACTAACCCCCAAAGCACCATCACCCACAAACTACCTGTTCGACTATCTATATAGACCATACCTGATTCTTGAGGCAACGGCGGCGCAAGATAGTAAGGTCATTCAACCACGTTTCAAAGGGCAAATTCCGCGGCAGGTGTTCTGGCCTCCAGGGCAATACCTAAACGCGCGGGACGACTGGCTCAAATCATTCCAAGGCTTCATATCTCACCAAGTACGACTTCTTCCTACTTTCGAAGACCCGGAGCACCACTCGTGCCTTCGAGGTCTCTCCAAGGTCATCGTTGGGGATGATGCGGGAACAGGCACGATATGCTACTTCAAAGCAATAACCTCAGGGTCGAAAATCCAGCGACTACCGTATAAACAGATCGCAGACGCTTTCAAAGCGAAGAGGCTCCGCGATGAGATACGAATCTACCGCCTGCACGGTGTAGTCGTCGACGAGGACGGCGATGTTTTGCAGAATTACGTTTACGTCCCTAAGGAGGAGCTTGCTAAGTGGGACTACGATAGAGAGTCCGAGTTGCCCCCCCCCCCCCCGCGAATCGAAGCGCATAGTGGGCACATTGATCAAATACATCGAGAATAAGGGCACTCTCTATGATCTGGCACCCTGGTCTGATTGCCTGAATGAGCAAAGGTGCCTTTGGGCTAAAGAGGTCAGGGATTTTATTGGGGAGCTGCACGCCGCAGACTTAGTATGGGGTGATGCTAAGCCGCAGAGCGTGCTGGTCGATCGTCAGGACCGGCTGTGGCTCATCGACTTTGACAGCAGTTATACTTACGAGTGGGTCGACGAGGCTTTAAAAGAAACTTCGGCCGGGGATTTACAGGGGGTCGAGAGAATCGAGAAGTGGCTGGTCGAGTGTTGCAAGAAGCCTATTCATCGTCTCATTCCTCCAAATAATGTCTCATGTAGGCCTAGGTGAGTGCGTCATTGCTAATATTTAAACAGAGATCTCATTGCCAGAGATGCTCCAAGACACGCAGAGCTCGCCGCTGCGGCCGAGTCCTTACCAGCCGTCTATTTGACCGAGAGGCAGTTGTGCGATCTCGAATTGATCATCAGCGGTGGATTCTCACCTCTTGAAGATGTGTTTATCACGATTGTGGTGGGGTAAAAAGTATCCCGCCATCAATATGGTGGCTTACAGAGAAGGGTCGGGCCAAACTGAGTTGAGCCTGATTTTCGAGGTGTAGCAACCTGCATTTATAATATATGGTGTTGCCATAGTAAAGTGATGGTACGTACTCCGCAATGAAAATATTCTGCCATATGTTGACGAGTTCCAAACTACTCATTTGCTCTTGGGCTACAGCTACTGTATTTCAGGTGGAGGCGTCCCAGGGTCATATACCCAGCCGTTATCTCTATTCTCATTGTCTAGTTAATCTTAATCTTATCTTCTTCTTTACTCTCTTTACCTCCTACCTCCCTACCTTCGTTGGTATCGAAGGTAGGGAGGTCGCCCTTGCGCTGCTAACTTATCTGCCAACTTCTGCTCTAGCCTTTCGCCCTCCTCTCTCATTCGATTAATTAGATCTGTACCACCGATAGGGGATTTAAGCTCGATTACTAGACCCTCTACCAGTCCTAGTATTGTGTCATATCGAAATAACTCGTTTCGTAAATGAAGATAGGCTTGGACATGTGGTTGGTCAAATCCAGGCAGGAGGGTTTCTTTAAGGTTGCCAATCACGATACCTAGTCATTTAATTAATAATTGTTTCGCCGCGAAGCTATTAATTAACTTACCCGATTTTCTAATACTTTTATCGCAAACTAGACGGGTAGTGTTATCCAAGTACTTCTTATTATTAAAGAACGCAATGCGCTTATCCATCTCTCTTAATAGCTCTGGATCTGGTGGTGAGCTATAATTACGAACGCTAATCGGTGGAGTCTTGACCAATCCATCAACACTATGAATATCAAATATATTCTTGTTTAGGTACATCCGAAAAGCCTTAAAAGTGGATATGGGGGAGCGGTGAGCATGCGGCAGCTCTATTTGCAGGTGTGCATAGAACTTGTATGGTGTCGCCCTACTGACGCTATGCCACGAAAAATCGGAAAACTACGAAAACTCGGTTTTGGCCCGACCCTTCCCTATGAGCCACCATACATCAATTCCCTTATTGTTCAATCACACTCTCCTGGACAAAGCGCATACTAATACGTTGTCTGCCAGGCTTCTTAAATGAAAAGGACTATAATGGGTATGCATTAGGAACTCAATTGACTTTGTTCCACCGCTAACTTCTCTCAGTGTCGTTGCCGAAAACAGACTTACCGATGGAAACCTTTTCAGCATACCTATCACCCTCGATGTTTCACAAGCCCAGATAGATGAGTTGGGTGTAAAGGCTGGAGCTAGAATCACTCTACGCGATTTCCGTGATGACCGAAATCTTGCCATCATTACTGTCGACGATGTTTACAAGCCTGACAAATGAGCAGCCGCCGAGGCAGTGTCAAAGACCAAACTAATCCAGCAATAGGACTAAGGAAGCCAAGGAGGTTTTCGGAGGAGACGCTGACCACCCAGCTGTCAAGTATCTCTTCGAGACTGCTCAGGAATTCTACGTGGGAGGAAAGGTTGATGCTGTCAACCGCCTTGAGCATTATGATTATGTTGCTCTCAGATGTATGAGAAACTCACTTTCATAACGCACGCAAAGCTAATGCATTCATCAGATACCCCCGCGGAGATGAGATTACACTTTGACAAACTCGGCTGGCAGAAAATCGTCGCTTTCCAAACAAGAAACCCCATGCACAGAGCCCATCGCGAGTTGACGGTTCGTGCTGCACGCGCACGCCAAGCCAATGTCCTCATTCATCCAGTCGTTGGTCTCACAAAACCAGGAGATATTGATCATTTCACACGTGTTTGTGTATACCAGGCTCTCCTACCAAGATATCCAAATGGAATGGCTGTTCTTGGCCTTTTACCTTTGGCTATGCGAATGGGTGGGCCAAGAGAAGCGATCTGGCATGCAATCATTAGAAAGAACTTTGGAGCAACTCACTTCATTGTCGGAAGAGATCATGCGGGTCCAGGAAAGAACAGCAAAGGAGAGGAGTTTTATGGCCCATACGATGCGCAATACGCCGTCGAGAAATACAAGAATGAGCTCGGTATCGAGGTCGTACCTTTCCAGATGATGACCTATCTCCCAGATAGCGACGAGTACAGACCTAAGGACGAGGTTCCAGCTGGCGTTCGAACTCTCGACATCTCCGGAACTGAACTACGAAACCGTCTCCGAACAGGTCATGAAATCCCAGAGTGGTTTTCTTACCCAGAAGTTGTCCGCGTTCTGAGAGAATCCCACCCCCCACGCTCCGCACAAGGATTCACGGTTTTCCTGACAGGCTACTAAAACAGTGGCAAAGACGCAATCGCCCGCGCTCTTCACGTCACCCTCAACCAACAAGGCGGCCGTTCCGTCTCCCTCCTCCTTGGAGAAACGGTCCGCGCCGAGCTTTCTTCTGAGCTTGGCTTCAGCCGTGCCGACCGCACGCGCAACATTGGTCGCATCGCTTTCGTCGCCTCGGAACTCACGCGATCCGGCGCCGCCGTCATCGCGGCTCCCATCGCACCCTTTGAAGATGCGCGCGCGCATGCGAAGGAGTTGATTGAGAAGTACGGATCCTTTTACCTCGTGCATGTCGCTACGTCGCTCGAGCATGCTGAGAAGACGGATAAGAGAGGCATCTATGCGAAGGCGAGAGCTGGGGAGATTAAGGGGTTTACCGGCGTGGATGATCCGTATGAGGCCCCTGCTAAGGCGTCGTTGACGGTGGATGTGGAGAAGACGAGTGTGAGGAGTGCGGTGCATCAGATTGTGCTGTTGCTTGAGAGTGAGGGGTTGTTGGATCGATTGTAGATTTTGTGGTAGGGAGGAGAGGGGGTGGTTGTGTTTGGTCTTGAGTAGATTGGGGCGCTGAGGGGGGATGGTGGGTTGGTATATAGAGGCGTCGACATGTTTTTTTAAAAGAAAAGAAAGATCTTGAATAGATCAAAATTTTAGACTGGAAGTTCCTTTTTTTTTCACGTTTGATGCTTGTGATATGTCTTTGGAGTTCTCATAATCGTAGATAGGTATCTTCCCTGAGACTGTGTTTCTTTTGGACTTTTGAAAATTGTATGGGTGGTTGATTGGCGTGGCTTCTGGGTATGTAGGAGGTGATTGAGAGGTGGATTTGCAATGTGGAAGGGGGATAGGATTGGTTATTGAGGGGTTGAGATTAAGGTGTCCTTCCTCCTATTCATCTGGTGAAATCGGTAAAAGAGTGGGCTTTTTATATCGATTCATTGAGATTGTTGGGATGTTCATATTCTAGTATTTGGTAGCGTGAAGGGTGGATGGTGGAGGGTGATTGTGAGATGTCGAGCGGGGGATGTTTCGTTGGGCTATTGTCTGTTTTTTTTGAGGGGTGATAGAACTTAGTACCCGACGTCAAATATTCGACGGGGTTTATTTACTGGATTTTGATAGGTGTTATATAGCATTTATTTCTCAATTCCGAGTCAAGTTTGCATGGAAAATCTAATTTGGGATTTAGTTTGCATTTCTCTTGGATGAAGAGTGGTGGATAAAGATAATATATACGGGAGAAAATCTAATCTTTATAAACCCCTATGAAATTGATTTCTGATTCTAGAAGATCAGGCAAGAGGAATAAATAATCTATTGATTTTGTAAACGGCCGTGGAAAATTCGCTGTCGAGAGTGGAACTACTACCGTTTTTGAGACCTTGATTTAAGGGGGTGGATAACTTGACTCTTCTAATCAGAGTTATATTATATCTTCTTGGTTCGGGATTAAAGGGGTGGGATGATTTAGATAGGAATATTTTGTGTCGCAGGTATTTGTCGAGATGATGTTGGGCTCTTTAATTTTCATCAGAGATTTTGTGGGCGGCTTTATCCTGTTACTTCCTAGGGAGTGATGAGTGCTTTGCAGAAGACGTATATGGGCTGGCGATTGGGGAGTTTAAGGTGAAATCTATTAGAGAGGGGGTAGGGAAATGTGTTTTGTGAATTAAGTAATGGATTAGGGAATTGGTTACTGTTCTTAAGGAAATAGTAGCTAATTGAATATTATAGGAAGAGAATCGTAGTGGCAAGGTATTAAGATATTCGTATGCCTTTTGAGTTGAGGAATTGGGAATTCAAAGACTGTTATTTACGGTGGAGCGGAGAGCCGTACTAGAACACGAAAATTGTGAAATGGCTAAAACCCGGGTTTTATATGGGAATACTATAATGTTACTTTTAGCGGGGGTAAAACGACCAGAGTTGTTATAAAATAGAGTATCACCGGTGTAGCTATAATTTCTAATTTATAGGTGTGTTACCGGGGAATTTTAAAGATGAAGTCCGAGGGGTAAACAAAGAATGTACGATATGTAAGATCACTCGTTTAGTATATTCAAAGCTCTAGGAAGTTTATATAGCTAGCTACTCACTCGTTCCTAGTTCTATAGCAATACACACTTATCCCTTCATACAGCTACATTCCAAAAGGCAAGACAGGGTCTATGATGTTGATAGCCATCGGATCGAGGTATTTTGCTCGAATTCGTGCGATATTAGGCTATGCTCACGCTTTTGCGGTAAGTGTTAACAATGCGTCCGTAAGGTTATGATCTACAAACATCGACAAAATGAAAAGGACAAAGCACACGGACAAAACAAAAGCCATCGTTTTGTATATATTATGACAAAAGTGCGTCTAAAACGCATCAAAGGACGACTACATCTCAACCGGCTTTCAGGCGCTCTATCCCATCCATCGCCGTCAGCGCACGACCAGCCATTACTACAATTTCCTGGCTCCACAAGCCACGCTTGTCGTTCAAGTTTCCGGCGGCCAGGCGCGTAACTTCATTGCGCCAGTAAGGCCAGCTGTGCTTCCACCTCTCGTCATCCTTGACATCCTCGTAAATCATGTCGCCGTTGAGGAGAAGGTACTGCAGTGCAGCTGTGACATAGGCCTCGCGCTGCTCTTGGCTCTTCCCGAGTTTCTTTTGGAAAGCATCATCGAGCGTGCCGATGGCTAGTATAGCTCCTCGCAAGAGGCCGCGCTGGTGGATGCGAGCGGCGAACGTGTTGAAGTTGACGTACTTTGCCGGGCCATCTTCTGGGCTTGTACCTAGACGAGAGTCAGAGATCAGCAAGTCTGAGAGTGAGGGCTGGGAATTTTTGTCAGTACCTTCCCAGAAATGGTGTATAGTCTCTGCCAACTTGGAAGATCGCAATTTTGGGTCAGTCTGGATATTCTATGAACCGTTTAGCATTGCTCAGCTGGTAGGAAGCATGTTATAATGGGGACATACGGCTGAACCGACCTTCTCGGGAAATCTATCTGAATGCAGACAGAGATCGAGGATCGAGACGAATTTGAGCATAGAAGGATGCGTATACGGTATTGCATCGGCCATCTCGAGACACGTGCCGATGAAGTCGCCCACTTCACCCGAGTACGGTTTCCCTTCTGGTAAGAGGACAACCAACTGGGCCACTGCATTTTCTACAGAGAGTTCGGAGTCTGGCTGCAGAACTTTGTTAAGGATTTCGAATGTTGGCAAGAAGAGAGGGTCGGTAAAATCAGGCTCCTCTGGCATGAGGTTCAGTCGCTCGTCAGCCATCTTTCCGAGGTTGTGGTTCGAACAGGTGATAGAATCCACTTTCCCAGCCACAAGGGATCGGTGGACTTCTAGTTATGGTCGCTGGGAAACGGGAGCTGCACGTATAAGTATTGATGGTGGGTAGGCAGAGGCGTATAGCATATAACCAACAAATACAAAAAGCTCGGGCCACCAACGCTAGCGCTTATCGAAACTCCACGTGCCGCTGTTGGATTGCTAAATCTAGTCCTGAACTACTTCATGTCCCTTTTTTACAAAGTACCAACATATCTGGCCAGCATTATGACCAACTAATTTCTTCCTAGCACCCTGCTGAAAGTCTTGGCCATGAGAACAGAGCCGTCTTACCATGAACTGTGAGCCGTTTCATTACGCGCATAGCCAGTGTAGCCAACAGTTGAAAAGGATTCAGACGGACGCCAACAGATGGCCGTTCGTCCGTTTGGCTAGCTCTGGCCGCTGTTTATTTAAAGTACTCTCAACGGCGGTCCGTTGAGATTTTTTTAGTAGTTAACGGCCACTCTATTTAACGGCGAAGATAAAAATATATCTTATTTAAAGGTGTTATTATTCCTGATTAGGTAGGAAGAGGTAGTATTTTGGCCAACCTCCCTTATATAGCCTCGATACCCCTTAATCTTAAGTATATCCTTAGACTAGCCGTTTAAGCCAACTCTAAGTAACACCAAGGTAAATGGCCGTTCGTTTTAAAAAAGCTTGACCGAACGCCCTAGTGGCCTTAATCGCTAATATTTTGGCGATAGTTTCACGATACTCAAACGGTCAGGGCGTTGACGGGCGTTAACTGTTGCTTATACTAAGTATATTTCGCCTACACTACAAGAACCGTACCTCCAGTCCTGTTGGCGCGCGCTTCTGATGCTTACAGAGGAGTATTCTTTACAGAGGGTTTCCTTTTGGCCCTTTAGTATGATCATTCAAGATTACTATAAACTCGGAAGAGGTCCTTCTCACATGGCATCCAGTGAATAGCATATGACTGTGTTCTTTCAAGTACGATTTATCACACAGCTGCAATCGAAAATTCTTGTATTTTTTCTCTGCCTAGGATCGTCCTCATTACATCAGTTTTCTCAGTCAGACTCGAGAGGTCAAAATGGGTTGTGGTGGCTCAAAGCAACGTCGACCAACTAGAGTAGACCGACCGACACATACTTTTGTACGTATTCTGTTCTCATTCCCACATAGTACATGTGGCTTACTTGGAATCGTTGTAAGGCGTACGAATTGGAACGAAGTCGTGGAGGATCAAGGGGACGCCATACACGGCGTGTCGAGAGTGTTGACGCTGCTATACCGCGGCCATTTCTAGGCGATGGCAGAGGTAAGTAACTTTATTTTAGATCACAAAAATATGTTATCAAGCGGCTGATCTTGTGTAACTTGCTAGGAAAGCGATACCCTCATAGAATGTACGACCGTGAGGAACACTACCCTACCGCAGGACATGGACTACACGCAGCACCTCTAGCCTACCCTCAAACCGCTTATATTAATAATCATCGACATCAAAATTCTAAGGGTACCTATGTCAGCCCGAGCGGCAGACGTCAGAGCCCTGGCGTCGGCCGAGTCGTCTTCGATGATCATGGTAGACTTGAAGGTATCTCATACCATCCGGCAGGCGACTCAGCAGGATACAGACGGGCACACTCGCTCCGATCTGACGGCAGAGTTCGCCGTCATTGATCAACACTGCAGGCATGTTAGCAAGTATGAGGCAGTCTGAAAGTCCAAAACGAGCAGTACCAGCAAAGAATTAGAACTCGGTTCTTCCTCTTCAGCTTTACCCCTGTCTCATACGCTCGAGGCTGCTGATTTCCGTTCAACAAAGTCGGAGGAGCTTTACTTCTGCTATGGTAGAGTTTGACGCTGAGCGAACATTGGGGGAGACGGGCTATGTCGTCACCGGGTATTTTTTTGCGAAGAGATGTGAATACCGCTTCGTGAGGAGGGACCATGATTCAGAATACAGCTATAAGTGAATGGTTAGTGTTGTAAAAAGTGAAAACTTTAAAAGTTAAGGGCAATGGGCAGGAATATATTACACCTTGTAGTGCGGGCGTAGGAAATTCAACTTAGAAACCTTCCCTTAGGAGGAAGTCTGTGGTTTGGTAGGCATAGCTATTTCTAGAGACGATGCTATCCGCTTAAAACAGCGATGGCGCACGCTCGCTAAGTTACTGTAGCCTTATAATATAGAATAGTAGGCGGGTTCCTACTGAAAATAGTAGTTAAATTACCAATATATAGATATTGATATATTTAATTAATATACTATAGCTAAAATCCAAGCATATAGTATTGCCGGAGGGTATTGAGATATAGTTAATATCGCTATGTCCCGTGACCTGGGAGCCTCTTTCGACTTTAGGGGGTTTGATTTTACGCCGATGATAAAGAAAGGGCTGTCGCGTGTCGCATGAGCTGGAGGTAGGTTTATACGTTTAACTAAGTATAGATGGTGTGTTATATGATGATAATAATTACGCGAATTAAATATCTATCGAACAAATATCTACAAGAACTTTACAACGCGCGAAAATCGTTACATTCCTAAAACAATCATCATGACGGTCGCGCAGATGATAACCATGAAGGTTTCATACGCCTGAACTCCACTACTCGTGAGTACCACAGGAGGTGTAGAAGTGCTGGTTGCATTCCATCCCTTCGTCAATGTGACCACTTTGGCTTGATCATGAGCCATTGGTACTTCCACCGGTGGAACGGACATGGTTTGGATCAGTCGATTTTCGGCATCCACGACTTCCTCGGGACTTGATATGCTACTCATCTTCCCTCCTTCCAAACTCTTCGTCAACGGAGCCACTCCGTTCTGACCCTCCGGTACTTCCACCGCTGGAACAGACATGCTTTGCATCAAACCCTCTTTGGCATTCACGCCACCTGGTGTACACGACGAAGTCACAACCAGCGTAGAGCAAGGATTAGACGTCGTATACGTCTTCGTCCTCGTCGTGAGATGGGTTTGATAGCATCTACATGTCTTTTCGTACGTGCTTGTGAGGTACGTTTCGCAGGTGGTGGTGGTTAGAGTGGTGAAGAGGGTCGTGGTTCTTGTGATGTACACTGAAGGAGCTGGCCTGGGAATGGAAGAAGAGGATTTAATGCGTTTGAGAGACAGTGGTATGGTTGAGGTGGATTTGTTAGGAGTTGGAGAGGATAAGGTGGATGTGAATGTTGTAAGTGAGTTTAGGAAATTCGTTCTTGGGGTTGTTGATATGGAGTCTGTGTTAGTGCTAGGGGTGGTGGTAGTGGTGAGAGAATTGAAGTTTGGAGATGTGGATGTGGATGTGGATGTGATGGTAGTGCTATCACTGTTCGATTCCGTGAGCAACGTGTTTCCAAGAATTGGTGGACGAGTTCTGCTTATGCTGGTTGTGGGAGCTGTGATGCTCGCATCTTCGGTTAGGAATGTGTTTCCTAAAATCGGTGGGCGAGTCCTGCTTGAACTGGTTGTTGGAGCCGTAGTATCTTCAGTTAGGAACGTATTCCTCAAAATTGGCGGCCGAGTCCTACTTGAACTGGTTGTTGGAGCCGTGGTACTGGTGTCATCAGTGAGTAACGTATTTCCCAGGATCGGTGGTCGAGTTCTACTCGTGCTGGATGTTGTCGAGGTAGTACCCGGACTACTAGTAGTAGCAGTTATCGCAGTCGTCGACCCACTCCCCGAAGTACTCGTCGTCGTCGAACTCCCACCACCACCAACCCCCCCTCCACAACCCCTCCCCCCGCTCACCCTAACATTATCCAACGTAACCGCCGCCCCCAAAGCAACCAATTACCCCTCAACCACCACCCCCGTCAAAACACTCACACTCTCCCTCGCCAACACCACTCCTCTAAAAACACTCGCACTCCCAATCGTCGCACTACTCCCCACCACCCACACCACCCCACACGCACTTCCCCCATTCACAATCCTCACCCGCGAACTACTCGCCGTCGTCAGCGTACTCCCCATTCTAAATACCCATCGCGCATCCCCATCACCCTGCGCATCAAGCACTAATTCCCCCGTAAGTTGCGCGCCCTCGCTGAACGTGTAAACCCCCGGACAAGCACCTGTCCGCCAAGATCCACACCGCTGAGATCAAGAGTCGGGGCCAGAGAGGAGGCGAAGTTGAATGCGGTGGTCGCGTCGGATTGCGCTTGCAGTGCTACGGCGTCGGTGAGGTGGAGGGTGCCTAGGTAAGTTCCGCCAGTGGGAGGGCCAGTGAAGCCTGTGATTGAGGTGCCAGGGTAGAGACCTAGGGAGCCTGTCAGGAGGGTAGGGCCGGTGTTTGTTACTGTTGAGGCGCCGAGGACGGAGAATTGGGATGCGGTGCCTAGGTTGATGGGTTGGGCGGTTGTGAGGATGGGGAGGAGGAGGAGGGTTAGAAGTCTCATTTTGGCGAAAAGGGGGAGGCGAGATTAAGCGAGAGTGAGGAAAATTGGGCGTGTAGCTGAAAAGAACTTTTGCTTGTGGGGAAAGGCAGGTTATATGGATTTTTTGCTGGAGAATTTGAAGCTCCTTTTAAATGTGAGGTCATGGTTGGATATGTGATTAAGCTTTGGTGTCTCTGTTTAATCTCCATCGTGTGGTAATAGTGGTTAACCGAGAGGGGTTGTTTACCTGACTTTGTCAGGCTGACATTCCGGGGATATTGTTTTTTTTGAAATTTGGATTTGAAGGAAGTTGAGGTACTCTGTTTTTGGGACTTCATTTGTCGACATTGAAAGGGTTTGTTGTGGGCTGGGATGTTGAGAGTGACTATCTTTATAATTGATGATGGGACTACGAAGAGGAGCGAGTTGAGAATAGCAGGTCCCGTGTTCCAAATACCGGAATGTTCAGTTGTGAGATAAGGGTTAGGGAATGTAGTAATGTTTTTTTTTCGGAATGTCGTTCATCGGTATCGACAACATCGAAAAATACTGGATGCGGAGTTGGGTGTTTTGCTCCGATGGTTCGATAATGAATTGATGACACTGGAAGAATAAAAACCAAATCTCTCAGGAGAGATTCTGTTATTTGATAACTTCATGAAATACTTAAATATCTCAATTATTTGAATTACATTAGAATGATGGATGTAAATTCGAAAAGGTGTGTACGATGAAATCAAGGTGGTTCGCTGCTGGTGGAATATCAGAATTTCAAATCATAGGTTTTAGCTGCTACTTATTATTCAAATTCATAGTAGAGGCATCTTTGGGTGACCACGGTGTACGAATGGAAGCTCGTTTTGAAAGGTAATTGATCAAGTGTTCAGTACCAGGACATCCGTCCGCCTTTGTTTTCGGCGCGTAACAATAACGAGGAAGCAGCGTGTAGGTTATTTTCTATTTCTGGCGCAGAGGAAGTCAGGATATTGATTAGAATAGAAATTATACTTGTGCTATTCTTTGGAGGATATCCATCTATTGTAATCAATTGCTCGACATCGTGTGTCACTTTTAGCGTTTTCTTGTAGAGCTTGCCCCCGCCTCTTCAAAGCATTATTCAAAGCATTACGTGTAGAAGATTCAGAGTAGCATCCCTCTCTGTGAAGCGAGAAACCCATGTTAGTTGTCCCTTCTTGTATCAAATAGCCCTAAATTGGTATGAGACACTATCCCCAATTTTAACCTTCCTCGTAGTCCTGTAAACATAGATAGAGTAGAGCCGAAGCCGAATCCAGATCTACGACAATACAATCCGAGCAAAGGTTTGACTTACGCTGGATCCTGTAGTCTTATACAATAATGATTTCGGTAGATTCAGAGCCCTAGGACAACTAGTAATAGTCCGTATACTTCTATATAGCCTATAAACCTATAACTAGTCTTTTAAGCTACGAAGTATAGATAAGGGTCGAATCGTAACACTTTAAGTACTATTACTTCGAAGTACGCTCGACTATTAATATATCTAACTAATAGCTAACTAGCCCTAGGGGTAGTACTACTCAGCTACTAAACCTCACGCCCGAAGCCTCCGCTACTATATATAACCCTAGTACTAATAACAACGACGGAGACGACGATAATTCTCTCCTAGACGCCCCGCTAGTTAACGTAAAGGTCGAAACTTATAAGGTACTATAGGTTAGGTTACCCGATATATTTAGTAGAGAACGATCTAAGCTAGAGAGCTTCCTTCTCTAGCTGAAAATATACTTCACGTTTAATAAAGATAAATTCGTAGGAAATTATAACTATAGGACGGTATAGGCGGCTTCGTACCTTAGGGGAGAAGTAGAGGCTTAGATATAGCTATTTTTAAACGATTTCTTTACTTATTATAAGTAAGATAGAAGAATATTAATTACGTAAAAGATTTTTAAGAAATTCGACGGTTTCGAGTTTAAAATACGACGAATATTTAGGGATATCGATATAAAACAAATAGCTATTAGAAAAATACTAGAACTTAAGTAAACCGGGAAAGCTATTACGTACGCTATAGAGTTCTAGAAATCTAAGAACTAGATAGGATAGGATACTATAGCTTTAATAGAACTTTTTAGGAAAGGATTAAAAATATACCTTAAAGAAGAAATAGTGTGGTAGGGATCACGTGGGATCACGTGGAAGCACGCTAAGCACGTGATTACTACTGCTGTATTTAATATTTTTTATGTTCTTATTAAGAGGACTAGGATACTTATTACTATTTTAACCACCCTATTACTTTAACGATTATTTAACGATTATTACTTTAACTCTATTCCCTTCTTAATACTAGATCCTGTTACTAAACCTGCCTATTCTTTTATACTTATAGCTTACTATCTAATATATCCCTCCTATATATATTTAGTAACCTACGTAGAGAATAGGCAGCTCTATAGTATTTTTTAAGAGGAAATATAATAGAAGAAATACTTGAAACTTTATTAAATAAAGCTTATTAGTATTATCCTTTACTAAGAAACTTATACTAATAAATATAAAATAGGCGACCTTCGATTATAAGAAAGCAGCTTAAGTTCGACGGCCTTACTTAAGAAGTAGACTTATAAAAGATAAGCGACCTATATACCTTTATCTTATAAATAGATCTTTAGAACGGATACCGACTCCTAATAATAAAGACTCCGGAAAAGAGATTTAAATAGGCTACCTTTAAGTATAAAAGAAACGGCTCGACTTTAACACTAACTATAAGGTATTACTCGGTAGTAGACACGTACGTAATAAACGATTCCCGTATACTCTTAGAAGGACGACTTATTATATAGACGCTATCGATAATTTATTTATAGGGACCTATTTACTTAGTATTCTCTATAGAAAGAATAAAAATATAGAACTATACGCTTTAGGAACCTTATATACGAAAAGAAGAAAA